>JALIZH010015853.1:0-116845 GCA_030522465.1 Rhipicephalus appendiculatus | reverse complement strand
TATATAGTGCTTAGACATTTTTATATGTTACCGTCTTTGTTGGATAGACACGGTACCCAAGTGTTAGTAGCGTCGTACGATGAAAAAAAAAAGTTTTTTGTAAGGACAATAAAATTCTGCGCTTATTCATCCCTTGGACAAGAAAGGAGATTTTGTGACCATCAGCTCCGCTAGTCATCAACCTTCAAAGATTCGAGTGACACTGTGTTTCTGTGGTGCCGAATTCATTCTTGCATGAAACAACCGCTTTGATGGCTTTGAGTTTATTTGCCAGATTCCTTTTGAAACGGCATGTATAAACTTCGAAGCGTGTTCGCATTGCTTTGCTTGAACACTTATTTGCCTTTTCTTTCTAATATAATCAGAAGAAGCATGGCCCTGTCGATACATTACGCATTGATGAGACGCTGGCACTTCGGCTCGTAAATGTCGTGCCCCCTGCCCCCATGTTTCATGAACCGTGTAATACATTTGACGTGAGGGCCCATCCGAACCGTAAAATTCCAAATACGGAGGTCAATATAGGGTGTGTAACCTGCGAAAAAGAGAAGCAAATATTAAGAACATTCATATTATTGCGATTTACGCTGGCATCAAACCATGAATAATGTTTACATTTTCCACGTTACCAAGCATTGATTGACCTTTCGCCCTGACGTAGAATTTTATTTGCCTTTAGCGTCATATGCACTGTACATCCATGTGCCCCTGCAATGGCACCTTTCTTGCAATGATTATGTGGGGTCATGGAGCAGAAAACACTTAGGAGTTTAAGGTTCAGTTTAGGTCCACTATTTGCGGCTAGCCGAAATCGTCACGCAACCACGGAGCAACTATCAAGCTAGCGGCATATGGCGACCGATAATGATATGATGTAATGTACGCCCTTTTGGTTGCCAAGGAAACCGCCCGTGTGTTTAGCTTCCGTTCGGCCGAGGTCATTGGTTTAACCAAAATAAACACATTAATTCACAACGATGGCACTTTCCTAGCGCGACGCGTGAACATAAGTCTTAATCGGAGTCGTGGGACCGCTAAAATACCTCCCGCTGCGGCTGCCTTCGTAGCAGGAAGCGATGCAGCGTTTTATTGAATTTGAAGGCGCTGTAAATCTGAACGTTATTCGGAGCATGACGGTGGCGGCAACGACAAAAACCTGCTAAGATTGTCCATATCATTCCTACGGCAATAGAAGTAACCTGGGTAACTATGCATTAGTGCGACCAGAATGCGTTACCCCTCCTGGCTACAGCAGTAATGGGTTAGGTTCAAGTCGCCTCCGGCGCGCGTGTCATTTTCAAAGTCTGGGCTCAAATTAAGTGGAACGACCTATATATACCTGCTCCTATACTATGTCCTCTTCTTAAATATAGTTACGCTAAACATACACTTGAATTTTCTGCAATGGTTGAAATGGTTATTATCGAACAGAACATAGGATGCAGCGGCTATCGGTGCAAAATGACAGACTGGTGGGCTCGTTGGTATTGCATAATTCAAAACAGTAGCGCAAACAAGCCCACGGACGGCGCCAGGTGGTGTCCCAGCTGGATTTGTGGCCGTCCGTGTGCTTCTTTGCTCTACTGTTTTGAACGAGGCTACCTGCAATTACTGAATAGACAAACTGATCTGGCTACATGGGTGGCGATGCGGGCTTGTTGGTTGGTCATACTAGAATGAGTTGAGCGCAAACGAGGACACGGACAGAAGAAAGAGACATACACACACTGGCGCTACTAGCTACTAACAACAATGGTTTATTTCATTCACCTGCCGATCCATATACCCGTTTTGCGCACGACAGTCACGTGAACACGCTTCCATGAAAAAACAACAAATCCCAATTGATAACAAACAAGGAAATTCACCTCTACGAGATAGATAAACGGGGTGCATAGGCAATGACAAGCAATTTTAACGATACATGCGCAGAAAGTGTATTTCTTTAGCACTCAGAGACATTGAGGGATTGCTAACACAGGCGTCACCAAGATGATCGATTTGTTCGGCTTCAATGATCAGCGTAGTAATTTCGGACCGGTTCCTGCTGACGACAACGGTCCCATGAAAGTTCGGTTTGCACGCACAACCATGGCAGTGTTGTGCCAAAAAAGCCGTCAGGTGGCAAGTTGCCCACTTTGTTGCAGTGCTCACCGAGCCGGACATTTAGGCAGCTGCTAGTCTGCCCAATGTAAGCACGGCCACAGGACAGAGGAATGCGGTAAACAACGCTTGTCACACACTGCACAAAAGGTTTTCTGTGCTTAATGGGGCATTCAGACTGAACTGTCTTGTCGGGATTAGTTTTCTTGCACAACTTACTGAGTTTAAACGGGGCGGAAAAGACAACGCGGGTGTTAACTCTGGCAGCTATTTTTTTGAGATTGTGCGATACTTGATGGATATACGGAACAACTGCCACGTTTCTATTTTCAGGCGTGGGGCGATCACTGGTGCTGGCCTCACAGTGCATAACTTTAGATTGTTTAAGCAGACACTCGGCTACTGAAACCATGAGGTGGGTCGGGTACCCTGCTGCTTGTAAACGTAAAGCTTGCTGCCTAAAGCTCTCGTCAAGCACGTGTACGCAGGACTTACTGAGGGCATTTTTGAGACACATTTTTACGATGCCCCTTTTAACGAGCTTGGAGTGGCTCGAGTTAAACGCCAATAACGCCTTATTTACCCTGGGCTCGTAACACCAGCAAATTAGATCATCTGCAAGGGTGAGTGATACGTCTAATCTGATGACACCATCTGCAGGCTGCTCAACAGTCACAACCAAGGGACAAAGACAGTTACGTATCAACGATACAAGGTCATTACACTGATCATTAAAATGATTGGTCGTACATTTAAAAAACACAATAAAATCGTCCACGAACCTAAAAACAGTTACATTGCTACTCCTTGCGTCAAGCTGCGTGGACATCTGTCGGTCGATTCTAGCTAAAAACAGATCACTTAGAATAGGCGCAAGGCAGGAGCCGATACATACTCCTGCTTTCTGTAGGAAAGGAACTTCCTTCCTTTGGATGAACGTGGAGGTTAAATAAAGCTGGAGCAGTTCCAAGAAAGCACCCAACGAAACACCGGCTTCACCGGAAAACTTAACGGAGCCAAATTCGTCAATACATTCTTCAATGGAAAGCAAAAGCTTGTCATGGGGCAGGGAATAGTAGAGGTCTTTCACGTCGACAGAAAAGGTTTTCAGACCTTCCTTTGCATGAGTGGCTAAAAACGGCATGAGTGCTAAAGAAATACACTTTCTGCGCATGTATCGTTAAAATTGTTTGTCATTGCCTATGCACCCCGTTTATCTATCTCGTAGAGGTGAATTTCCTTGTTTGTTATCAATTGGGATTTGTTGTTTTGTATGGAAGCGTGTTCACGTGACTGTCGTGCGCAAAACTGGTATATGGATCGGCAGGTGAATGAAATAAACCTTTGTTGTTAGTAGCGCCAGTGTGTGTATGTCTCGTTCTTCTGTCCGTGTCCTCGTTTGCGCTCAACTCATTCTAGTATGATCTGGCTAGTTGGTAATGATCCATCATGGTAGACAGCGCAACACTTTACGAAGGACGGATACAGAAAGGACAGATGAAGTTTACTTATTGCAGGAGAACGTGTATATATATATATATATATATATATATATATATATATATATATATATATATATATATATATAGGAAAAATATATATACGCTTCTAAAAAACTGTTTATTGGTGACGTTTCGATCGGAGACCGATCTTCATCTTGATGAAGATCGGTCTCCGATCGAAACGTCACCAATAAACAGTTTTTTAGAAGCGTATATATATTTTTTCCTATTTTGTTCTACGGCAACCGAAGCCAGACTCTTCATAATCTACGTATATATATATATATATATATATATATATACACGTTCTCGTAAAGTATGGCTCGGAGATCTTTGCAAATATGAGAATTCCCGGAGGCCATACTTAACGTATTTGTTGAATGCCGTGTGGCGGCGCTGCGAATAATTACGCTCACCGTCAAATATCTTGTATTTTACTTCACATTTCAGTGACTTTCTGTGGCAATACGTACCGATTTCAGCTAGTTTTAAGAAACAAGGAAAAACAATACAGCTGTAAGAAGTTACACTAAAAAATAAAAGCTGCACATCTACAGCTGCGATTTCAACCCGGGCCTTTCGAGTGGGAAGCGGGTATTCTACCTCTGCACCACTTTGGTGGAGCCGCGCGCAACTCTTAAAACGACGACATATTGCAGACTACCGATCGCAGCGCCGCAAGCGGATTGACCCTGTTAGGGCTTCACTTTTTGAAGCTCGTTCCGGGCACTCCCCTGTTCTAGTACACTCTAATCAAGGTATTTATTTATAGGCAGGAGCCACGTAGTGCTTTATTGACTTTGGAAGTTACATCTGGAGCAGTTCAACAGCGTTCAAGAACATGGATGACGCAGTAATATGTCATGTTTTTTTTTACGTTGGAAAGGGGAATATAAGCATAGCGAATAAAACAATTTGATATAGAAACGCATGATATAGAAGGATAATTCCACGAACCATGGTTGACTGGTGTCACCTTTATCACCGCGCAGTGATAGTCTGTGTTGTCATAAATAAGCTTCTCCTTTGCAACATGCGTATAATCTAGAAAACAGAGGAAATGCACACGTCCGCTATTGAGTTAAACTCGGTTAGTAACATTTTGTGTTTTATATCGGCTTGCTGAAAGCAGCCATCGTCACTGTCTTTCTCATACCGACTGGAGCAGAGGCATGCCTATATTACTTGTCTTTACCTCTTGATTATCGAAGAAGCAATAAAAAAGGAATGCTTCACATTCATTTTCTATTGTGTAGAGTCATGTATGTGCAAAGTTAATCATTATAGGCACCTCAAATACATGCCCGTCGCCCCGCACTACCTATCACGGCACTACCTCAGAAGTTCATGTTCAGAATGCATAGTTATGATACACAATTTTATATCCAGTCCAACAAGAAAATTGAATTAAGATATGAAATAAATGACTGGGCAAACGAACTTGCACTACAGAACGACTTTCCGCTTTGTATCGGAGAAACGACGATGAAAACGTTTGAAAAGCGAGAAACAAGAAAACGGTTTTTCCATCAAACAGGAAAATTATTGTTGAATATTCCGCGCAACACAATACTGGCAAAAACGGGATAAAAAGACGCAGTCAAACGTGTTTGATGTTAATAAAAATTCCGGCCAATGTAATGCATTGTGGAATTCGATTTCATGCGAAGCACTCACCGACTAGCTGCTAATGGCGCACTTTGAGCCAAGTCTTACGAAGTTGATCAACATCTCTGGATAAATTGAGTAGGTGTGCGTATATACCAAGCACGCTGAACGCACTGTCGTCTAAATGACTACGCTCTCATTTACTGTAGAGTACGACGTAACGGCGGCACTTACGTCACAGCTCAGACGCCACTACTTTGGAAACAAAGAGCAAGCAGCGTTCGCTTGCGTATTCCTGCAGGAACGAGGAACGCCAGACTTTAGCTTGTTAAATTATAAAAGAGCATACGTAAGAAATCAGAACTCAGGGATAGCAGTGATTGTAAAATCCACAATTGTCCAATTATCTGCACCGAACTTTGGCTCCGCTCGCGCGTAGAACACCAACCCACGTATACATATCACAAGCCGTCTTTACAGTGCATAAAATAAACGACATCTATCAGCCATGAGTGCGTCGTCTCTTTCGAAGTCGTGTCCCGGTTCTCTAGTGTGCCTAAAGCCCATGTGGTTACCTACGCACGAGCCGCCTCAAACCTGTGCCGGACTGTAAACGAAATAGCGAAATCACCAGCCGGAAAATAGATGAACAGTGCAATGAGTAGGCTGCTTAGAGTACTGTCTCAAGAGAGCATACTTCACTGTCAACAGGGACACTGAACGGGGAATGGCAATTACCGTTACAGCTGCGAACCTCACAATGTAACACATAGCAAAGAGGGCGCTACACTCTTTTTTTTTGCCGGGCTTAAGTTTAATATATAGAAGACATCCGGATCATTGCTTCTGCATCATGAAGAAGTCGAGAGTAGACAGTTTCCAAGCCCATCTAAACTCCGTCAACCAGGCGGTACAGTTCATGGTGGAACGAGAGTGAAGCGGGGCGTTCGCTTTCTTTGAGATTTTGGTGAGACAAGGTGAGCATATGACCTTCTCCTTGCACAGAAAGCAAACAGCGGCAGCCATTTGCAATTCAGTTTCAATCATCCAGCCGTCCACAAAGCTTCCGTGGTATCGGCCATGTTTTCACGTGCAAGAGTACTCTTCACGTCAGAAAAGGATAGAGAGAGAAAGAAAACAATTCCCCATCTCCCGCTAAAGGGAACCATGTGTGGATGCGAAGCAGTGGGGAGATAATTAGCTTGAGCGGGAGGAACGTCGCCGCTCTCATTTCACGGCAGTGGTCCGGGCGCTCATCGCGGCGCTGCACAGGAGAGAGAATGAGGCGCGCGCGCTCCGTCATTTTCATACCGCGGAACTACCGTGGCGCCCCCAGCGGAGTATGCAGCTGCCACACCACCTGTCGTGCGCGCCGCTCCGTAGAGGATTCCTAGAGGAGAGGACCGTAGGAGAGGATAGAGAGGGGGAGGGGCGTGCATGCGCTGTGGGGGGTGTGGGACGCGGGAGCCGCTCCGTAGAGTAGAGGATACTTAGAGGAGAAAGGGGGGAGAGGGCGCGCAAGCGCTGTGGGACGTGGGCGCCGCTCCATAGAGTAGATGATTCCTAGAGTAGAGGAAGGGGGGTGACCGTAGGAGAGCATAGGGGAGAGGACGCGCATGCGCTGGGGGGAGGGGACACGGGGGGCCGCTCCGTAGAGTAGAGGATTCCTAGAGGAGAGAAAGGAGGTGAGCGTAGGAGAGAGAGGGGGAAGGGGACACGCATGCGCTGTGGTGGTGTGGGACGCGGGAAGGAGGGACGGACTAAGCCCCCCTCCAAACACATGCAAGCAAGATTAAGGAATGGGGTCAACCTGGGCGACAGACACCACCTGCCTAGCCATTGCTAAGCAGCCTCTCTGTGCTCTCGGCCATGACTCCGATGACTGTGTTAGGGTTGACGGCCTTCATATTACCACAGTGTTCTGGTTCGCATAATGGGTGCTTCCCTACTTCGTGAAAGTGGCCGGACGCGGGACGGGGGACGGGGGACGCGGGAGGGACGGACAGAGCCCCGAGCATAAGATGCTTCGCATCTAAAAGCAAAAAAGAATGTCGTGGCCAAGCTACAGAGAAACGGATACGTTGAAGCGGTGATCAGCCATGCGTTGCGCCGCGTTTTGATATGGCAATAAGTCCACCACGCAGATGTCTCTAATATAGCACCACGCTATCCAGCCCATATACCTCCATCAGGAAGCTCCCTCCGGCAACAGTACATACGAATTCATCTGCCGTGTCGCGGTTCCGTACGTGCCCGTTATCATTGAACAGCTTTCCAGGGTTCTCTGAAAGGCAGGGGTCACCGGAGTTCACGAACCTGTGCTAACGCGTGCCCTTTTGCTGCAGCGGCCGACAGGTCGATCAAAGTGCAATCTACAAGGTGGCGTGTTCTGAGTGCTTAGCCGGTTACTTATGCAAAGGCAAGTGTTTCCATGAGATAATACGCCAACACGGGAACGATGTGAGAAAAATGGAAGTGCAGCGTAGCACTCTGTCAGTATGGAAAATAGCGACCATAAAGTTGATTTTGACAGCGCTTCTATTATCGACACTGAAGCGAACATGGAAAGTAGGTTCTCTCTAAAGCCATGGGATATTCATAAGACACCTAGAAACAACAGCTGCTCGTTCGCAACATTGCGTCTAGTACAAGTGCACGGCCTTCGAGACATGGTGGAAAAAGAAGCTCGAAAGCACCGCAAGAGGATAAGAAGTGGTGACGCTATCACAACGAATAGATTTGCCACCTGAGAAAGGACCGAATCGATGCCACGGCTTCATGTTCTCTTCAAAAACTGTCTGAGGCCGTTTCAGTATCCAAACGTTTTCAACCAAGCGAGGCAGGTCTCTGTCGAAATGTTTACATTTATGTCATACCCAACGCGATATTCAAGTCATGCCATCCATGCCCTGTCATGCAATTCATTAACATATATTTGTCATGCATGTGAGCACATTAGGGTACACTTAGAGAATATTAGGCGTTATGTGATCATGTGGTGTACGTTCTATGCAAAGCAAATATGGTACATGAACTTGATGTCACGTTGTTCATACTATGTCATGTGCAATAAGGTCTTCCCGCCAAGAAATGACTGCAACGACTTTCTTTACCTTCGCGAAATGGAGTATATAACGTGCATGTCCAGACAGATAAGTCACAACCGCATATTTTTAATGCGAAGCATTTCTTAGCGAATGAAAGGCACTTTGAGCGTTTTCTATCTATCTATCTATCTATCTATCTATCTATCTATCTATCTATCTATCTATCTATCTATCTATCTATCTATCTATCTATCTATCTATCTATCTATCTATCTATCTATCTATCTATCTATCTATCTATCCGGCTACGTCTGCGTGCTCTCATGATCGCCTCCTTAACATGGTGTATACCGCAATTGCTATGAAAGGGCAAGAGGGTTTGACGAATATGACTGTGGGGTAACGACATGAATAACGCGAAAATCCTGTCGCATACCCTTTCCTACAGACACGTGCGCCTCGTATCTGCATACCATGGGCCGTCGTGTATTGACACGCCACAGGTGATCGACAGATTATATCTACACAGGAACGGCCAGAAGAGACACTGGTAATTTAAAGGGACCGACAACTGGCCAGAACATGAACTGAGATGACTCCACTCATAGCAAGATTGTCCGCCGCATTGACTCAAACCACCCCGGCTTTTTTTGTGTGAGAGGTAGATATTTTTATTTATTTATCGAAAGACGCGAAAAATGACCTCTGGCGCCTCGGTGGAAAATACATGAACGATGCGATGTACCTTGTCACGTGACCGTTGATTTCTGCAGGCGGTCAAGGATCTTTTTGTTGGTATTGAAATATTGTTCGGTTCTTTATATTAAAAATATTACTCCATAAAAATGTACACATAGGCCTGCGTTAGTAGTATGCATTAAAGCGACGCTGCCTTCGCGTGACGTAATGATCCCATCCTCGTCAGCGCCTCTTAAGCAACTTTTCAGCGCGCTCATGTAACCGCGCACGCAGTTCGCAGGTCGCTAAGATTCTTGAGCGACATAATTTTGCTACCTACACTTCGTCTCAGAAATGACGCGCACTGCTACTCGGCGTGGCCGTGCATATGGATAGTGACGCTTTCGGAGATTTGGCTTGGCTCGTGCATCGAGATAGTAACGACGCCGGGACAAGGCACCCTTGACACAGGCGCAGGCAACCTTGGGCGCATGCGCACACAACGCGGCATAAATACAGGGAAGGTGTATAATGCCCCATCATCTCATTGTCGGGGCTTGTTATCTTCAAAAATAGTTGAAAAGCTCCAAATAACGGTGGTTAAGCATAGTTGCAGGAACTCCTGTGAAAGTAGAACAACGACAGCTTTCACAAATCGCGAGAAGGGCTGGCGGCATCGCTATCGATTCTCAGCGTTGCTGGAGGAAAGGTACATCTGTGTTTAGAGCGTTTCAGATCGAAAAATACTGCTTGTAAAATAACTACGGGCTCTTGGGTGTAAAATAACTACTGCAGCTAGAAACACTACGAAGGGTGAGCTTTCTGTCGCACCGTAAAAAAAATGGACCGAGAAAAAATCAGTTGTCGATCCCTTTAAATGCGAGAGTGTTAAGAAAAACTGACATCGGCATCGTTTGCCTGACGAATGCAAAGAATAAAAATCGGGATCCCAGCACGAATCGAACCCAAGCGTTCG
The DNA here is from genome assembly GCA_030522465.1 of Rhipicephalus appendiculatus. NCBI lineage: Eukaryota > Metazoa > Arthropoda > Arachnida > Ixodida > Ixodidae > Rhipicephalus > Rhipicephalus appendiculatus. Next base: position 106,931 of record JALIZH010015853.1, on the reverse strand, counting down.
GCGTGGCACTCAGGTACTCTACCACAGAGACACGCAAGGTCTTGAAGCTGCTTTGGGAAAAGACCCTATGCAGGCAGTCGCGTAAATCAAGCAGAAGTCTGGGAGGTTCCTGATCCTCCTAGTATTCAGGCTGGTGGAGGGGGGGGGGGGAGACACACACTCTGTAGAAGCGTCTGCCTTTGATATTAGCCTTTCAAATATTCTGTGTGAATTGCGCGACAGTTAGGTATAGTGCGCGTTCTCTTTAAAATCAACTCTGAAATTTGAAGCCGTTCCGATGACTGAAAACGATGTAGAAAAGTGAAAACTCTTTTTCTCGTCAGAAGGCACTGTAGAGTTCATGGTCTCTGAATTTCTACGGGTGACATGTGACGTGCCGCACATGTTTATTATGGTGGCCTTTGAAGTGCAAAGTAAAGAATTCCCGATGATCTAACTTTAATTATTTATGAAGACGATTTGGTGGGAGCCATTCACAACGAAGTATGAATGCGAATACACTGATTTAATTGTGTTATTTAAAAATATCACTAGCGAATGTTTCAGTGTCAGTTTAATGAACGTACTTGGGTGGGGAGGGCATATAGGGAGAGAGATACAGAAAGAGATCCACCTCTTGTTATAAAATACATTAAATAAAAATCAAATCGGGAGCAAAATAGCGAGAAACATGCATAAATGCGTACAAAACAACCGGAGCGGCAGCATGGGGTGCAATGGCAATAAAACTATTTATTATTTAAATACATGTGCAAAATAAGTTAATGAATAAGTAAGGGCTAACAGAGTGTCACAGATATGATATTTAGGATTGTAATGGCATCTATGACACCGAGCGTCAGAACACCAGGAGCGATGGGAGGCTGCTCCGCGCAGCTCGCAACCGGAGTTACAGCTCCGGACAGTGGGCTGTGCCAGAGGGGTCGCCGAAGCCCAGAAGTGCCCGGGCATCTAGAGCGGCCCGAGGGCCCATCGTCGTCCTGCTTCCACTTACCCCGCCCCCATCACATGATTCTTTCATGGATCAGTAAAGTTGTTTACCTAGCTACGAGCGTTACCACTTGGATCCATTAACAAAGAACGTAGCGGATTCACGTTGGAGCTCACACCAACCCATGCTACTCGCCATCGATTGATTACGGGCTCCCGTTAGCACCGAAGCTAGAAGAGCTACACTCTAAATACGGTAACCTATAGCAAAGGTGAACTTTTTCACATTTTTGTGCACCTATAACCTAAAAGTTACATCAGTGTAACCTTTACATTTGCAACCTTTCTAATGGTTACAAAATTAAAGGTTAAATTTGTTTATATAGGTCACACCCTTTTCTTTCGGAATGTAACCTTTGCAAGGGTATACAGCAATCGAAAAGACATAGGTTACTTTCAAAACGTCCTTTATTAAAATGTCCTTAGTGCTTTCTGAAGCACTCAAAAGGCAACTCTCATATGTTGCAATGTGACCTGTGTAAAAATATCTAACTAGGAAAACGGTGTACAAAATCAAGACGAAGAAAAATATCAATGGAGTACAAGGTTAGCACACATTCTTCTTTTTCAACAGCAAAAGATGATTCTTCAGGCGGTTTGTGAGTAGTCCACGAGGAACGGTTGTGTCCGGCAGGGCAATCTTTTGCATCAGGACAAGGATTGGTGAGAAAGCAGGCGGGTACTCAAGATTTTTGATGAAATATGTCAGCAAGCAAAAAATGAGGGCCCGCTCTATATTTCCATTAGACACCCGGATTACTTGCTCAGCGTTTCCGGCGTAAACAAAAGTGTGTTCACGACGGGTATACACATGAGGTGCAGTGATTTGCACGTCATCCGGTAGAGCCATCTGTGAAATATTACAATAGTGCCATGAAGAAACAACACGGCAAAAATTCTCAGCATACTCAAGTGAGATTAATAAAAAAACAAGAATTTAGAGCATTCGTACATTACTGTGATATTGAAAGTGAAATTCAAATTGTGAGAAAGCGCTTGATGCAACAGTAATTGGCAAGTGTATGCATGTAGTAATCATTCCACAAACCTCGTTGATAAGTGGGTGCCCTGAATGACATTGCAAGTGCTTGGCGATGTCGATGAATGTGCATTCACGTTGTTCTTTGCATGAAAACGCCATAGCAAGAGGGAGAGACAGCAAAATAAGAACTTTTTTTGGACAAACAAACATTTTAATAATAATCATATCTGGGGTTTTACGTCGCGAAACCAGATATGATAATGAGGGACACCGTAGTGGAGGGCTACGAAAATTTCGACCACTCGGTGTTCTCTAACATGCACTGACAACGCACAGTGCACTCACAGCATACACGGGCTTCTACCATTTCGCCGAAATGCGACCGCCGTGGCCGGGGTCGTACCCGCGACCTGCGGGTCAGCAGCCGAGCACTGTACCCACTGATCCACCGCGGTAGACAGAAAAAAAAATCCAAGTGTGCTGCGCCCACTAACCTTTCGAGTGCTCAGGCAGCGCGCTCTGGTTAGGCACTTCAACTCCATTATCTTGTTCTGTACTACCTACGTAGAATACACAATGAAATAAGAGACAGAATCGTGTCGTAACAAAACGTTAAATTCTGTCACGCTATCGATGCCGTCTGCACAATATGGTGCGCTGAACCCTCAGTCAACCAGTTTCGTTTATATGTTGCATAAACCATAAATCTGTGGCGCCACATATTAAGTACTTTCACTCGTGCCCCAAGCGTATCGTCAAAAGCTTACGGCGCAGAACTCACTTCATAAGTACAGAAAGCACGCACAGAGTTCTAGAACTCTGGTTTAAAATATTGATGCCGCAGCCATCCACTGGAAGCTTGCGCATTTATGACTACACGAAAGCCCGTAATGACCGCTGCGCACGAGCGCAAATGAGAAGGCGATATTTATTTGGAGAAGGATAATCACCCTACTTCTCAATGATAGCACATGACATACACGACGCAGCTGCGCTAGTACTCTGCTATAAAACGAGCACAGATAGCAGATAAATCGACAAAAATATCTCTCTACACAGTGTCGCGAGCAATAGGTCAGTAATGCGCAATGATAAACCGACTAAACCTTATATATATATATATATATATATATATATATATATATATATATATATATATATATATATATATATGACAAGCACCCTAACAACAAAATCCACAAACGAGGCCACTCTTACCAGCTGAGAAAAGTCCCGATTTGACAAGTATTGAAATAAGGAAGACCTCACATGCCGTTAAAGTGTATCTGAAACAAAAGCCACTTACCCGAGTCAGTTATTCGGCCATGAGCCGCTGGGCAGTGGTTGCAGTAGTCGCAACGAATGGCGCTTGCTGTGGAGTCGTCCGGTGAACGAAAAACGACGTAACGCCGACACTCACATGATGTTTCGTTGCAGCTGCCACGCAGCACACCCCACATATCTTTGCTGCTCAACGGCATCACCGGTTTCACGCAACGCATGCACAAACCCAAGGAAAGGAATTGGAAACAAAGTTCGCAGCCGCCGCCAGAAAACGGCGTGCTTCACGAGTGCTGCCCGGGCGATTCGGCGCTGCACGCTGCATGCTATGCACGCGGTGCGCATGCGCTGCGCCAGCGGTGGCGCCTTCACGTCGTCTAGACTTTATGGCGCCGAACGCAGCCGACCGCCAAGCGGTCAGGATGGTCAGGAGAACCCGCGCTCGCAGTGCATGCGGTATACTTTCACCGTGCTTTTACCCTCTTTTTTTTTTTTTTTTTTTTTTTTTTTTTTTTTTTTTTTTTTTTTTTTTTGGCGAGGGACGCGGTGACGCTGTGTACACATAAGTTACCGAGTTGTTCATAGGTTACTACGGACAGGTTACACTGCGCTTTTCGCGCTGGTAACGTATGCATTGCTCGAAATGTGGATTTTGTAACTTTTAGACACCGCGCAATAACGAAAACATGAAAATAAACTCCTTTGTAACCTTTATTTCATAAGTTACTCACGCCCAAAAGTTACTTTATAGGTATCCGTGTTTAGAGTGTAGGGATGAAACGTTGTGGTATTACAGCTGTCAGGGTTAAGGTGATGCCGGAGAAATGCTGGCAGTTGCGTGAATCTAACCGCGGATGTTGCTCTATTCTGCTCCTACAACACACCATAGGACGATGGCAGTTCTGTAGACGTGCTCCTAAAAAAATCAGTTTCATTTCAAGGGCGAAGCGATCAATGCGACAACAAATTGGAATGTGACACGAGGAAAATAAAGCGGCTCGAAAGTTGCTGCGAGCTGCTCAGGCAAAAATAATACAGGAAAAGAAGAGACGCAAGGCGAGTGCGAACGAACAACTCTCACAGCTCGACACTTGCAGTGCACTGCTCAACAAAGGACGCCCGAACACGACGCACAGGTACTAACAGGACGAACTCGAACTGTCACAGTGGTTACTTCAACTAGCTCCGACTTTGGCTCTTCTACCCGCCATGGTGGTCCGCTGGTTATGGTGCTCGAATGCTGACCCGCCGGTCGCGGAATCAAATCCCGGCCGCGGAGGCCGCATTTTCGATGGAGGCGAAAATGCTCGATACCCGTGTGCTTAGATTTAGGTGCAATTTAAAACCCGATGTGGTCGAAATTTCCGGAGCCCTCCAATACAGCGTCTCTCATAATCATATTGCGGCTTTGGGACGTTCAACTCCATCAATTATTATTCTTATTGCTTTAGCTATTTTAGCTAGCAGCTCACTCCTTTCACAAATACGGCCGCTGCGTCTAGCGATGTGACCTTCGAGCGGTCTACAGATTGAACGTCAGCTTTGCTGCGAAGACGAAGACGCGTGCGTTAGTGTACTGCCATTAGTATCTAGCAGAACGCATGGCGCATGGCGTAATTGCTTAATGCAGCGCGCTTCCGAGTGAGTGCTCGCAGGTTCGAATCCTCGGTCGCGCGGTTCGAGAAATTTTTATTCTGAATTGTTTGATTTGTGTCTTTTATATGTATATACATACATATACGGATACGGGACATAATGGGGGCGGCGACGGCAAGAGCCCGCCGAGAGTGTCCATGTAATGGGTGTCGTAATAATATAAGGCGCATAAAAAATCCGTATTCAATATTGCACCGAACATTGAAAGGATTCATCACCATTAGACTCGGTGAATGTGCATGACCAGTGAAACTGCGAGCAGGCGGGTTTGTTTATTTATCTCTTGATTTATGTGTTCATTATTTATTATTTCATGTGTTTATTTTTTATTTACTTTTTGTTTACTTGCCGTGGACCAGTGGTGAATAGTTGTGTTTCCCCAGTTTCTGTCGCACATATATGCCTCTGGCTTTCTCTTGCGTTGGCAATTGTTGACAATGTAACTGTTCACTGAGTTATGATTCTCTCCTATTTCTTATCACTGTAGCGTCGCACTCACTGCAACCGACCTGCCAAGTTCGCCAGCTGCCATTTGAGTCCAACCTCTGTGGCTACGTTCGCTTAAAAACAGTTTGAAGCTCAAGGCTTTAAATCTGACGATCGCAGTTTTCTGTTCAGTGGATTTTTTTTTTTGCGGAGTTAGGAGCAGGTAACTGCTCGCGAAGTTACGAATAGGCGACTCAAGTGGAGCTTCAAACTTGAAATGATTGTTTACGTGCAACAGGCGGATATGCCTGTATGACTAATTCTTGAGATTTTCTGCACGCTTCATTGTGTATGCTAATGTCACACACAATGAAGCGTGTCGATAGGCCCGTGTGATAATAATCGAAAAAGTTAAGCATGACCTTTATTTGCCCCTAAAGGCCGTTTCCTATTTCGGGTGTTACGAGGCCGACATCCTCAACGAAATGTTATCGGTGCTAATTTTTATGTGCACTTACTCATCAAGTGTCCTTTGACAAGTTGCATCAAATTCGCTTCTTTCCTTGGAAACAGTCCCTGGTAGTTTTTAACAATCTTAGTTCTAAGAAAAAAAGCAAGGTAAGTTTGACTGGAAATATTTCTATTGGAGACGTCAACGGCTTACAGATCAGGAAGTGTAACATAGGTTCTTTGGAAGATTATATGCCCTTGCGTGAAGCTCCTCATATGGTCCGCCTTACAAATAAGATTCTTCCTATTTGCGGTTGTAGTCCAGGTCCAGATAACTTGCTTTGTAGCTACAAACTGTAATGATGAAAGAGAGCGCCACAGTTAGCAGGCCTTTCCCTTAGTCGCGTTTTGGAACTTTATCGAACTACACAATTTTTTATTCTTACAGACGGTATGTGCAAACGGACTCAAGATGAAAGCCAATACACCACGAACGCTGGCTAACAAATTCAAGGGCACACAATGGCTGAAACGAGAGAATTCCCAAAAACTTATCTGCGCATGCCCAGGCAGTAGGCTAACCTATCAATACGCAACTATCACCACGTGCCTTGACTGATCTATCAAATTATCTTCCGAATGAGAAAGAAAGGTAGTTAGAAGATCGGGCCCGGCCTGTGGTTACTGTGTTGTTCTTCACCGTTGAAACGGTGCTGACAAGTTTTTTTTCAGTTAGGAATCAGTTCAAGCTAGCTTAAATCAAAGTTCAAGCTAGCTTCTGTCAGAAAACGATTGATACTAGCTTTTCCTGCCAGGATTGTGTTATTGAGAGAGCTGCGTTGACAATCGTAGCAAATGCACTCTGTGGTGACAGACAGTTATACAGGGCGACGAAAATGTTAAATTCGCGAGAAAAAAAACAAAACAAAAAAAACTCGAATGAGCTCTGGCGAGAAACTCTGAATTACAGGTGTCGTTCACGAGTGTAACACGGCTAAATTTAGAATGTCGTTATAACCAGCTTCTTTTTTTTTTGCATAAGTCTTATACTAGCCAGCTTTTCAATCGGAATCTTGTACACGTCGCAATATTTACTAACATGTGTAGAGTGTCGGGCTTATTGAATGACTGCCGTTTCTTGCCTCCCTGATCGTGCTTTGTATCTCATTGCTTGCTATAGTGTTTATGAATTTATTAGCGCATGGTATTTTTATAATGATCAGTATCTGATTCTCTAATATCTTTTAAAAATGTTATTGTTACCCCTGATATCACTCACATCAGCAATATTGTCTTGTTTGTTTTTTAACTTAATTTCTTGAACTGTTTCGTCCAATATTGCATACGTGTCATGACGTGTCGATATTATGTCTTCCCCACCTCCTTATTTAACGCCTTAATAAAATGCCTTTAAGAGTGTGATAATGAGATGATTATCTGGAGCAATATATGGAATGACTGCTAGCTTTACTTTTTCGTTAAACTGATCGCTTTGCTGTTGAGCGGGAAATTACTACGCGATTCTTTTTGTGGCTTCCTCGTAGCGGTTGCGTTTTTTTCTCGCATTTGTCTCTACAGATATATACGCAACATTTTGCGTATTACAGCAATAACAAAAAGCTTCTTACCCTGAGATATTTCTAAAGAAAGACGACATTGCAACATGCTAACTGCTGGGCAGGCGTAATGTAAAGTTCATTACGTGCGTTAAAATTAAACTTAAAATTTAGGAGAATAAAGCTGTCTTATTCGAACAAAGCCGACACTAAGATGTTGGTCGGCCAATATATCCCTATCCCAGGCTAGTTACAACAGTGTCGCAGGGCTGTGCCCATTGCTCGAATAAATATTTTACTCGCTCATTCTACGAAATCGTTGTCAGCTGCATCGTTATTCTGAAAACCACTCGGCTCCAAATTAATGGTGGCTGTCACTGGTAACGTAGTGTTAAACAACTACAACTGCCCGTTTCGCTACTGATGAATATTAATTATTTTGTGGACAACATATTTGCTTGAAGAAGAGCAACAGTTTTCGCCATCGCAAAGCCTTTAACACATGAGACACTCTGACTGCTATTTATACTTGGCTTTGGGATATTATGTCTCAGTATCTACCAGCAATAATTGTAGTTATCGACCCATCGGATGGCTGCGGTGTCTCCATCGGTAATGGAATTATAGAAAGTATACGTCAATAATAATATAAAATCCGATACATGACTCCATTTTCTTTATTAGGTACATGGAACCATATGAAACTATTCCGTCCTTTCTCACGAATTATTGACAGTAGAATAGTTAATGATGCTCCTATAATATGGGCGAACATAACCTGCTCATGTGTGATTCGCCGAGATGGTGCGACCACCATTTATATAGCGTTGCTATAGAGACAGTGATACCGACGACACACAGTTACCTTTCTGATGTCTTCCGTTTTGAAGGGGTATGCCTCCGGATTTGACAATGCAACTCTGTGATAGCACAGATGCGAAAATCAAAACACGTGCGTAAACCAGCTTTTCTGCCATCCTTTTTCTGGATAAAATATGCAGCTCTTGGAAATAAAATGCACATTCAACACGCACAAGTGTGTGGCTACAAAAATAGACCAATTGTGTATGAGGAGAAGAATGCTGTAGGTCTCTTAGTTGCGCTACCCGTGTCTCAGGATTCCTCCCTTATTATTTTTGATGCGTGTACATACGTGCTGACGCGCTTGCTGGGGAAATTACAAAGATGCGTGCTTGCGTATGTACAGGATAGCGGAGGGTGCTGTATGAGCAAGTATTGATCGCGTGCCACACGTGTAATACCATCGGCCATACCTATTCGTTATGAATGCGGATTCATAAAGCGCTGTTGTAGCTTTACGAAAATGAATAATTGAGATGCTCTTTTTTCCCTTTCCCTATTTGCACAGGATGTGTTATTATGTTGATTAGAGAAATATACAATATCCTATGTGCTAAATACGAGATACATTACGCTAAGGTGCGTTCTGTTCTTAGGCTGCATACAAACGCTTCGTAGGCAAAGACGCAACAAAATACCTTCATTTCACATGCGGAAAATACTCCATATAGAGATGCTCTGGCATAATCGTGACCGCTGCGCCCATGTCACTTAATATGGAAAGAGGCTTTTTTGTCTATTCGACGTATATTTGAAGGCTACTTCAAGGCTACGAAATGGACGCCAATGACGTCTATTCTGTTGGCACATTACGTTTGTCCGAGAAGAGCATAATTTGACCACTAAAGTCTTCGGATTCATCATCCGTGGTGGTGACATATTTGACAGCATTTGTTTAGAGTCCTTTATTGTAAACAGGGTTACAAGCACTCTTTTCTTTTTTCGGTGAATGTTCTGCAGAAGGGGCGCCGATAGCAAAAGTTTGCCTCATGGCTTTTTGCGCAGTGTCAAAGGGTTGAGGTACAATAAATATGCGTGCGACGTTTTGGAGCAGAACGAGAGTTTAACTGTCAAAAATGACAAATACAACAAAGTGACTTGAAAAAAAAAGGACGACAAACATCCTTTTTCAGGTATCTTCGGTCATGCCTAGCGCCCTAGCGGCCGTCGCTAGTAGCTGCAATAATACGTCATGACACCCCGCGCGTACGTGGCCGTAGCAGCCGTGAGGGCCGCGGTGCCTGTTCCTTGCTGTCGGCGCTACTCGCTTGCAATTGTGGTACGCCTAAAACGTCATGGGAAATTTACCTCTTTGTCTGACACGTGCATTCCCCCGCGGTCGGTCTTCGGTTTTGAAGCTTTCGTCATGGCGGCAAGGAAATGCTTAGCTCCTGCTGCACTGAAGGCTGTTATAACCGGATCGTCGGTCGCGACACACCGTTGCATACGTTTCCTAAACTCTTAATCAGGTCTTGGATAAATGCTGGCTATATCCAGGAAACCAGACCAAAAATGGCCGGTTTCCTGGCTATATCTCGCACTTTAAGCAGGACCTGACTAAGAGTGATAGAGATGACAAGTGGCGTAGACTTTGCATACATGCTGCTCAGCAATCACGCCAAACCTCGACACATTCAAAAATTGACTTCATATGGTAGCACAGTTCGTCGCTTCACATAGCTGCGTCTGAAACAACAGCGACAACAACAACGGCAACAACAACAACAACAAGAACAACAACAACCACAAAAAACACCAAAAACATGTTACGGTGCCGCCATCTGGTATTAATGCGGACAAACGAGGCTTGCTTTTCGAATATTCCATGCTCTCTAGTGTGATGGAAGCCAACCGATTTCGATTAATTGAACCCCTCTAAATGGCTCTTGGTAGCGTGGGTTATGACAATATTTGCCGTATGCAGAGAGCTATGAAACTCCTGTGAAATTCCACACATGCGGTGCCTCGCCGCGCAATAAACGAATTGCGCAGCGTTTGCAACACCGAACGCATAGGTAAACACAAAGCGACAAACTGCGATGTCTCGGTTCAGCCGTAATAACTGCAATTCTGCCTCAATGAAGCTGATGAAAAAACCAAATTGGCAAATTGTGTCCCAATGTGGACCAAGATGAAGCTTGCCTCAAGCTTCATGATTTTGATTTAAAATTTAGAAACTTCAGTGATGTGAATATATTTTAACCGGCAATATATTTTAACCGTAAGTATTCATTACTTAAATAGTTATAGATAATGCGATGTTACAAAAAAAATTACACCATCTCCCCCTAAAGGGAACCATGTGTAGATGTGAAGCAGCGGGCGCTAACGCTTACACTGGCGGCGGCGTTGACGCTGGCGCTCATCGCAGCGTTGCGCAGGAGAGAAAACTGGGGAGGCGCAAAGCACGCAGTGATGGAGCGGTGTTTCCTACTGGAACATGCCAATCGCTGCTAATGGGCAATGAGAGACAGAAAACTCCGACTGGACACACAGACCCGCAGTCCGCATTTAGTCAACGCGCACGCTGCGAATTTTTATTGTTCAACAACGCACAGGAGAAATCTCCCACCGGCACCACCTTGGAGGTCAAGATCCATTGCCATATATACGGGGTGGCCAGTGAACGGTTGTGCAGCGCGAGCAGTCGGTTTTTTCAACCAAGAAACTCGCTAGCAGACGCTGCTTGCGTCGGCGTCGCGAGGCGCGACAGAGGGGGGGAGCGTAGGAGAGGAGAGAAAGGGGGGGGACGATCATGCGCAGTGGGAGTGTGGGCGCCGCGGGCAGGGATGCCTAGAGGAGAGAGGGGGAGCGTAGGAGAGGAGAGAGAGGGGGGGACGCGCATGCGCAGTGGGAGTGTGGACGCCGCGGGCAGGGATGCATGGAGGAGAGAGGGGGGAGCGCAAGAGGGGAGAGAGGAGGGGAGGCGCATGCGCAGTGAGGGTGTGGTTGCCGCGGGGAGCGATGCCTAGAGGAGAGAGAGGGGGAGAGGAGGTCTTTTATTTTTTTTTGAAAGAGTTTGCGCATGCGCAGTAAGGGTGGTCACGCCGGCACACCACCACCGGATTAAGCTTCGCCATAAGATGCTTCACATCTAAAAGCCGGCAGATCCCACGCACTGTTGGAATCGATGTAATGCGAAGCAGCCAGGAAGGAGCCAATCGTGCTTTACTTAATTTGCGTGTCATGTTTTAGATGTTAGGACCTGTCATTTATGTTCGTCATACAGTCTCGTCGCTCAATACCAATTTTGGTGTATATCATGCTAGCGAACTGGAGGCAAGCGCACCATGAGCGTGGCATGTAAATGGCGTTGTAGATGACATGGATACCAAGATTTTTATGTTGCCACCCGCCACTTATGTTCGTCATACAGTCACGTCACTCAACATCAAGTTTGGTGTAGATCAAGCTAACGAAACGGCCGTAAGCGCGCCATGAGCGTGGCATGTAAATCATGTTGTTCATGACATGCACGTCATTATTTGCATATAACCACCTGTCATTTATGTTCGTGATACAGTCACGTCACTCAATCCCAAATTTAGTGTATATCAAGCTAACGAAACGGCGGCGAGCGCGCCATGAGCGTGGCATGTAAATCATACTTTTCATGACAAATTATTCATGATTTTCATGATATGACCAGGTATTTATGTTAGTCATACGGTCATGTTATGCCATACCAAATTTGGTATAAATCTCATTAACGATACGGCCAGGAGAGCACAAAGTCGTAGGCGGCTAGATAGATAGATAGCTAGATAGATACGCTCGAAGTCGCCGAAATTCGCTAAGAAATGCTTCGCATTAGAAAGATATGCGAACATCGAACGTACTTGACGAAATTCCGAGAGTCGTATACTGCAGAAAAAGATGGTAGGAAACACTAAATTAAGCGAAAGTTCGCTGTCACTGGTTTGTTCCGTGTAAAGTCCAGGTACGATAACAGTCATAAGACATTATTTCACCCCTCACTTGGTACGCTCAAAGTTTGAGAAAGAGCCGAGAAGGATGGTGACTTGATGCACGCCAGTCCGTTTCGTTCAAGTATGAAGGGGAGTTGGGGTCCATGTATCCTCACGCCACACGGCCTCCCTGTGCGGGGCGGTCGGCACCCCATCCGCCTCTCACTGACCTTCACGCTCCCTGATAATTGTCAATTTCGCATGTGTTACACCGACACATTCAAACTCACGCAGGGACATTTTGAAAGAGCGGCTGAATAGCTTCTCCTTAAGTTATGGCAGCTGCGCACTAGTGGTGCAAGCGTGAAGGAAATGCAGAGCTGGGCGGCCTTCTTTGTTACTCTTTATTTTTCTCTTGCGTTCTTCATCTTCTTTGTATTTTTTCTCTCTGTCTATTTCTATCTGTTTCTTTTTGTCTCTATATGTGTTTCTTTCTCTTTGTCGCTCTTTTTATCTCTCTTTCTCTTTTTTTATTTTTTCTTCTTTCTGCCTCGCTATTTCTGGCTTCCTCTATCTTTGTATCTCTTTCCCTCTCTTTCTATGATTCTCTCAGTTTCCTTTTTTTTTTCAGTGTTCCTCTCAGTTTTTCTCTGTCTCTTTCTGCTGTGCTGTGCTTTATCCTCTCTCCTCATCCTCACATCTGCCGTCTTCATCCTCACTTTTTTCGCACCCCCCTTGCTATATTATATCATACAAGGCTATGTTTTGCTTTGCTAGCCTGCCTGAAATGCCTGAGTGGTTACAATGCTCGCCTTCGTATCGCGCGTGCGCGAGCTCGAATCCCCGCCTCGTCACAAAAATTTTTTTTTGCCAAGAATTTTTTTTCTTTCTAGCTCTCTCTCGCCCTCTTTGCAAAGTAGGTTTACCAAGTGTTTGCAGTGTACAAAGTGGTTGAAGTAAAGAACACAAAGTGCTCTATACTGTACGTCCATGTGGAATGGAAAAGTGTTGCCTCTGGAGATACTATTCATCCAACACGACTTACAGAAACATGATGATTGGACGATGTCGGTATGGTCGCTACCTACCTTGATTAGTATCGAAAGGTAGCCGCAAGAAGCAACGATGTCGACATCGTACGCTACACTAACCATCCATGCCGTTGTACGTCGGAGTGTCAGCTTAGACCTTGATGCCATCGAGATCTTTGGTGGTGCTTAGAAAAGGTGGCGAGGCCTGTTTTATAGCTAAGATAGTTGAGTGGTGCTTGACCAGTGCATTCTTGATGTTGTTTGGCATTTGTTCGACGCTCATTTGTTCGAGGTAGTCTGCCGATTCATGTGCCTGTGATTATCCGATCACGTAAATTGCAGATACAAGGTGGTGTAGTTTGCTGCAGCAACCTTCGACATGGCAGTCGACGCAGTCGAAGGTTGTGAAGTGCCCAGAGATCTTCCCTTTGCCTTACGACCAAAAACGGGCCTGAAGTCATCATCGGAATTATCACTGCTCACCGCATACAGTTCGGTAAATTCACTGGCGGCGTGACTGAGTTCACTGTTCCACTTTCTTGCGGTGGCCGCCGACGCTTACGTCATGTCTGTAAGGTACGCAGCATAATCTACACCCAGTGCATAAAAGGCACAGTTAGTCGTCTTTATTGTCTACTGTTACTGGAAAGCCTTTTAGCCAGTTATACTGAACATGGTCCTTCAGTTGTTCAGCGCGACTTATATAATCACATGATGGACATTGCAAAAATTATATTTTATTTCAAATAATAATAAAAATTCATGTCGATGAGTTAACGTGCATTTTGTGTCATTCCAGGGCCTTGTGCCTTTCGCTTGTAATTAAGCAGTGAGGATGCCCTGACACCTCCGGTCGTAGATGACGCGTCCTCTCTTACCCAACTTCTCGAAATGTCTAATACATTTTTCATGAGGGCTATGCTCCACTGCGGAATTCCAAACACGCAGTTCATAAAATGGCAGATGACCTACGAAGAGGAAAAGAAATGTTAGCAAGCCAATACATGCACACAAGATGAACTATACCCCCAAGTTGAAAGTGACAACATCTGGGGTTTCACGCGCGAAAATTATATGATATGATTATCAGGCATGTCATGGTGGAGGGCTCTGGAAACTTCGACCATCTGCTGTTCTTAAATTGCACTGACAACGCACAATACACGGGTCCTGTAGCATTTCACCTTCGTTGATGTGTTCAGGCCAGACTGGGATCGAACCCACTACCTTTTGGTGAGTAGCTGCACAATTTAATCACGGCACCACCAAGGCAACCAAACACGCACTCAAAGTAACGAGTTTGTTTTAAAAGCAATGTTTCACTATGACGGAGCAACTGACGTTGAGCCGTCATTTTTATGAAAGGGAACATGCGATCGCGTGGCGAATAGCATCGTACCGTTTATGTGGCGCCACGCAGTGGCGGAATCTGAAAATAAAAGGAGAGAGCGGTGCCATTCTGTCTATTGCCTGCACCCCTTCTTGCAGTTTTCCTTCTTTTTTATCACTTTATGTCGGTGTAGTAGACCACCGGACAACAGCCTTTTGTTCAAAACTGGTATAGGGTGATCATGCTATCGCATACTCCGCAATGATCGATGAAAACTACGATAGCTAAACCTGCGTAGATGAGGGATCTGTATCTTGAGTTTTGTGCTGCTATAAAGTAACGCCGCATCATAAATATATAAAGAGATAGATAATATATATTAAAAACAAGTCTGATCTGTGCAAAAATTGTTCATCCTTTTCGCTTCTCCCGAATGCTTCCGAAGCTGCGATATCAACAATCCTTATCGAAAGCTATCATTGTTCGTTGAATTGTCCCAACAGAAGATAGATATTAAAAGAAAGCGTAAAATAAAGACAAACACATTCGTGACGGGAGCATCGGCTGTCGGAGAAACAACACCGCTCTCTGCTTTTATTTTCACATTACGTCACGGCGCGGCGCCACATGTGTGGTACGAGGCTATCTGCTACGTGCTCACGAGTTCCCTTTGATAAAAATGACGACTGCACAGTAAAATACATATATGCTTTGACATTGAATTATACCTTTTCTAATCGAGTGTAGAGTAACAGGATCGGATTTGAAAAAAAAATATTCCAGAAGAAGTTACATTGCGGAAGACGGTCGGTATTGTGAACTGAACAAATTTCGGAATTGGCATGTGATTATTCTCAATTAGTGTTCACTGTGCTTTGTCCGCCGGTCTGGTGTAGCGGTTACGGTGCTCGGCTGCTGACCCGAAGGTCGCAGTCGAGGGGGCGAAATGCTAGACACCCCAGTACTGTGCACGTTAACGAACACCAGATGGTCAAAATTTCCGGAACCCTCCAATACAATGTCCCTCATAATCATATCATGGTTTTATATATTAATCTAATAATAATAATAATAATAATAATAATAATAACAATTATTATTATTATTATTATTATTAAAGTTTCATTAGCTGCACTTTGCTTTTATGTATTGGACACTTGCAAAAATCACGCCATATCCACGAATTCCCAGTATAAAACAGCGCTAAAAGACGGGACGAAGAAAGGACACAAACCACGGCGCTGACTAACAACCAAATGTGTTTTATTCAACCAGTCCGCATATATATGCTCCACCACAATCGCAAGAACAACAGAAAGAAATCGATGATCAGCCTTTTTTTTTTTTTTTTTTTTTTTTTTTTTTTTTTTTTTTTTTTTGTTGCCTCTGCGCAGGCTGATCATCGATTTCTTTCTGTTGTTCTTGCGATTGTGGTGGAGCATATATATGCGGACTGGTTGAATAAAACACATTTGGTTGTTAGTCAGCGCCGTGGTTTGTGTCCTTTCTTCGTCCCGTCTTTTAGCGCTGTTTTATACTGGAAATCATGAACCAACCAGCCCAAATGCGTACCATATCCACGAAGTGAATGATGATGAGTGGGCGAAGCTCGATCGTTTTCATCCATGGCAGAAAGAGAATGTGTGGTCTGGAACGCGCTTATACTTCATGGTCTTCATCGTTATCACGTGTAGTGGACATTCCACTACACTGCGTCATAGTCATCTTTATCACGTGGAGTGGGTACATTCCACTATACGTGGCTACCTACCTACCTACTACTACTACTACTACTACTACTACTACTACTACTACTACTACTACTACTACTACTACTACTACTACCACTACTACAGAGGAGGGACAGACCCACAGCCTAAAGAGCTTCGCCCCTAAAACGAGCACGTAGGCAACACAGGAATATTGGAACATTTATATGCGTTAGTCAGCTGTACGTGAGTGGAGTAAACAAGGACTGCAAATGAAAAATTTCTTTACCTACCACGTAGTGAAGGTGTGACCTTAATCACTGCGCAGCGATACTTTGCACTCCAATAGAGAAGAGCCTCCTTTGCAACGAACATAGTACCTTGAAAAGAAGGCGAAAGCAACGCAGTCACTTATTTACTTGAATATCTGCAAAAAAGTGTTTGTTCCGTGAATTAACTAGATTGTCCATGCTGTACGGCGCACATGCGCCCACTAAACTAGTGTTACGGCGACATAACGCTTAACATTGGGCTAGCATAGTCCGTCCCTCCTTCCCGCGTCCCACACCCCCCACAGATCATGCGCGCCTCCTCCCCCTCTCCTACGCTCACCCCCTTTCTCTCCTCTAGGAATACTCTACTCTACGGAGCGACGCCCGCATCCCGCGTGTTACACCTTCACAGCGCATGCGCGTCCCCCTCCCCCTTTCTCTCCTCTCCTAAGCTCACCCCGTTTCTCTACTCTAGGAATCGTCTACTCTACGGAGCGGCGCCCGCGTCCCACAACGCATGCGCGTTCTCTCCCCCCTCACTCCTACGCTCACCCCCCTTTCTCTACTCTAGGAATCCTCTACTCTACGGAGCGGCTCCCGCGTCCCACACCCCCACAGCGCATACGCGTCACCTCTCTCTGTCCTCTCCTACGGTTCCCCCCCCGTTCTCTCCTCTAGGAATCCTCTACGGAGCGGCGCGCGACAGGTGGTGCGACAGCTGCATACTCCGCTGGGGGGCACCACGGTAGTTTCGCGGCATAAAAATGACGGAGCGCACCTCATTCTCTCTCATGTGCAGCGCCGCGGTGAGCGCCCGGGCCGCTGCCGCGAAACGAGAGCGGCGACGTTTCTCCCGGTCAAGCTAACCATCTCCCCGCTGCTTCGCATCCACACATGGTTCCCTTTAGCGGGAGATGGGGAAGCTTTTTTGTTTAACACTAAATTCCTAGGCGTTGTCACGCCTGGCGCGGCATATTCAGTCCAACTAGCGCCTTCGCTGTCTTTCTGAACCTGGGGAATGAGAGGAGTGCAATGGGAACCAGCCGTGGGCGTTAGTGCTGCTTTAGCCGCCAGACGCCGCCACTGGAGTAGCCCCGCCGTCGCGTCGTCGCTCGCGCGAGCGAATGCCGTGGCTGCATTCGAAGCTGCTTTATGGTTCAGTTTTCGACTCTATTCGTGCTGTTTAAAGTACAATGAAAACTTGCAAACGAGAATCATGAGGCACTTGTAGTTCTCGGCAACCAGCTCAATTCAAAGGCATGTGTCGTTCGCGGCTATTTGATCGAGGCGCTCGCGCGTGGTCGACTAGGCCGATACCAGAGAGCGCATGCCAGTGATAAGCGGAAGATTGTTTTGTCACCCCTATGTCTGCTTGACTGATGGTCGGTTTTTGACTGTCGGAAAGTCGATTTTTGAAAGCAGCATTTGCCAGGAGCTAATAATGAAGGCTTGGGTGCTGAAAGATCTCTGATGCATACTGCCGTTTACTGGTGCAGCACATTATACGCAAGCCTGGAGTTCATGCGCTAAATAGTACGAAATATCACTAGACTGGTTCCAAGGTTATGCGAGATCACCCGCTCCCTTTTAAAGCTTTTGAGAATTATAATTGTTACTGAAACATATTCCCAAAGTAAACATTACACGGAACCGGCGCATAAAATTAACAGTGCGCTAATCAGTGAAATAGCTTCATTGCGCAAAATTTAACGAGGAACCTAAGTACGTCACCTTACCCGTTGTCGTACTTTAGTATTTTAGGTGTTGCGCTCCTTGCTGCTGCGGCATTACCTACATGTATCCGTTTTTGCAATTTCAGTGAAGAGCAGGTACCTGTGCTCATTCTTCTGTTTTGGAAACTATGCCATACAATGGTTGTTTTGTACCATGGCTTGCACAGGTTCTTTATTTACTGAAAACTCTCATGTTTCCTTCGTATCGTTTTGTTGCACAAGCATGCAGCCCAACTGAAGTGAGATGTAGTAGGGTAAATAGAGACCTAGGTGACAACTAATGGCTGATGGCGACAACAAGGTAACAGAGCATACAAAAAGCACTGTAACTTTTATTGCGCAATAAAAGCATAAATTATACAGGACGAGACTTCAGGATAAGGAGAGGTTCTCAGGTCACTTATCAGACAAGTGCAAAGAAAGGCTTTTAATGCACACTGAATTTATTTTTTATACATGAAGAATTAAAGGGCAGTAAAAAGGAATCAAATCATTTGGAGCAACAATAAAAATATTATATTAGACTGGTCACTAAACTTTCACCATTCAGTTGTTGCTAAAACTAGATGTTTTAGATGTTGCTAAAACCAGATAACGTCGTAGTTTGCTAACATGAACAATGTCCGAGTTTCTGCCTAAGGGCAACACGGAGTGGTTGATCGCATAGTTCACTGGTGAGACATTGCGTAGAATCTTGTAGGGACCTTCCATGACGGAAATCAGTTTGCCGTTGTTGGGATGCCATGGTGTCTCGTAAAGGACGAAGTCACAGACTTGGAACTCAATCGGAAGAAATTTCTTATCATAGATTACTTTGTTCTTATTGTTGTAGACGATAGAATTATTAACAGCAGCTTTCCGCACTTCTACCATTTGTTCTCGCCATTTCAGTACAGTTGGATAAGATGGAATTCCATGCATCAGGAAGGACGGTGCGTAGCCGGTAACTTCGTGAGGCGTTCTGTTGTATTCGTCTATTACCTCCGACAGCAGCTTAGTTCAACACTTCTGTGGCTCGTCATTGATCTTGCACTTAAGTCTGGTTACGATGGACTGGTTTGTCCGCTGGTTCATACCATTGCATTGCGGATGATGAGATGAGGTGAAGAGTTGGTGTATTCGGTTATGTTTTAGACACTGTTTAAATATTCCTGCAGTGAATCCTGTTCCTCGATCTGAAAGGAACTTACGTGGTTTTCTGGCAGCGAAAATGGTTTTTAAGCATGAGATGTAGGCGTCGCTGTTCTCACTTTTATGGGCGAGTGCCCCTACGTAGCGAGTAGAATGGTCAATAACCAAGCGGATAAACCTTTTTGATGAGCATATCCACAAAATCCCCCCAATGGTGTCCATCACAAAAAGGTCAAAGGCTCTTCAGCAGGAGGCAGGGATTTAAGTGTCCCATACTTCTTTGTTTTCTTCTTCTTGCATCTCTGGCATGTATCACAATGCCGAATGTAGGTGGCAACATCGGTTACCATATCCGGCCAATAATATTGCGGCGACAAGGGTGATAGTGTCTTCTTCACTCTGACATGCCCTAAATGTTGATGTGCGTTCTTAAGAATGGTTGGGAGTAGTTCAAGGGGTACATAGATCTTCCTTAGTCCTTTTCTTTTGACGATGACTACGTTGTTTTCCAATGAATACGTTCCTTTTGGGCGCTCATTGCTGCATCGTTGAAGTTCATCGTGGGACAGAAGTTGAACTATTGGGGCTCTGGAGAGTGCATCTGCTTCGACGTTGCTTATGCCCTTTTGATGTTTGATGTTTACTTCATACATCGATAGTTTCAGCGACCACCGGAAGAGACGACCTTGGGAATTCTTAATATTCTTCAGCCACTGTTGTGCAAAGTGATCCGTTACAACAGTGAATGACTTTCCATGAAGATAGCAATGCCATTTTTCAATGGCATCTATAATGGCAAGGCATTCTCTTTCTGTAATAGCATTTTATTTCTGTAATTGACCTCGTCCTTAAGTAGTTTGCGGGAGTAATAGGCAACGGGATGTTCCTTGCCTTTGTCGTCAGGTTCCTTCAGCACTGCACCAATGCCTTCGCCAGATGCATCACAGTACACAGTACATGGTCCCGAAGTGTCGTATATGCGAAGCACCGGTTCTTCAGTTATGCGCTCCTTCAGTTCCCGAAAAGCTTGCTCGCATGCTTCTGTCCACGTCCACTTGCTTCCTTTGTGGAGTGTTTCGTGAGTGGGAGAGCGATGTCGCTGAAATGAGGGATGTACTGACGTGTTTACAGTGCCCAGGAAACGCTGGAGGTCTTTCTCTCGTTTAGGTGTCGGAAATTTGAGTATTGCAGCCACGTTACTTTGCTTAGGTGTCACCATTCCTTGTGAAATTTTGTGGCCCAAGTATTCAATGCTGCATCTTGCAAATTGGCACTATTTCCGTTTCAGTTTTACGTTCTCGTCTTCAAGAGCTTTCAACAGTGCCTCGAAGTGTCGTATATGATCGTCAAATGTCTCTGAGTATACGACCACATCATCAAAGTAATTGTTAACATTAGTGAGCTGATGTTTGGCTATTATTGATTTCATGGCTCTTTCAAATGTAGCCGGAGCGTTCTCTAACCCGAACGGCATTACCAACCACTCATACTGACAATCACTCGTGACAAACGCAGTTTTTTAACGTCGTCGGGATGCATTCGGACATGCCAGTATCCGGACGTTACATCTAGCGTAGTGAAAAAGTTCGCCTTTCCCAAGTGGTTCAGAATGTCATCTATACGTGGAATTGGTTGATAGTCGGGTACCGTTATGGCGTTGAGCTTGCGATAGTCAATACAAAGACGAGTACGTCCTTCGCCTTTCTTTTCCGCTAACATGACCGGTGCGGCATAGGGAGACAACGAATGCCTCACAACACCTTGATTAATGAGAACTTGTTTGTTAATTTCCGCTTTGTCGGCCTGTGAACATCTGCATGGTGCTCGGTGAAAAGGGACAGCATTGGTAAGTGCAATCCTATGTTGCTCAGTAGTTATGCATCCAATATCTGTCTGGGATTTCGAGAAGATTTCGTCATACTTATTTAAAAGAGAGTCGAGCACTGCTGATTCATGTTCTGGCAAGTTTTCTGAATTCAGGGTTTTCATCAGCGGTGCTTTAGTGGTTTTCTTTTCCTTGTGATTCGACAGGTTCAAATTTTCACGTCGTTGTGTTACTGACTGGCTTTCCAAATTTACAGAAAGATTGAAGTACGAAGCGCTGTCTAGGCCAAGAATTAATTGTGTTCTCATGCCTCGCAGAACGTGTACATAAACTTTCTTTGTGACATTCCCAATTTGCAATTGAATGTTTACGCGACCCAAAGTTCGAATGCTTGAAGTAACTTTCTGCACCATGATGCTGGAGTCTCTCATCAACTGAAGCTTGAGCTGTTTGTATACATCTTCACTGATACAAGTAATTGTTGCTCATGTATCAAGAATTGCAGTTACTGGCCTTCCGTTGATGATAGCATCGAACTGTATTAATGAAACTCTGGGTCGCTCTCCTCGTTTCCCGGTCTAGTCTCAGTAGCGGACACGTTGCCGCGGCGCGGACGTTCGTTGTGCTAGTGAAACTGTCGTGGGAAACAAGCAGCTGAGCAATATCTACATTCATTTTGTGGGACACGCAGTCGAGAAGTCAATGTTAGCTGCTGCGGTCTTCCGAAGAGACGAGGAGCTCTTGATGTAGTACTAGGAGTACAAGAAACGGAAATTCCTCTCACCCGTCTTAAAGATGTCTCGACCCGTTGGGCAGCGGCTAGCCACTCTGATGACGACAGTCCGGCGAGCGCCAGTTCCACATCAGGAGGAACACCGTCAGTCAGTCCAGAAATGATGTGGCACTTTTAAGGTCGGCCAAGGAGCCCAGTCGTTTTTTCTCGTCGTAGTAATCCTTGATGGTCTGCCCTCCTTTTAGGCGGTAGTGGATGAAGAGACGAAAGGCATCTCCGTCAGTCGTAGCAAAGCGATTTCGCATGTCGCGCTTTATATCGTCCAATGTCTCGTCGTTGCCGAAATTCTCTGTCAGGTACCACTTGAACACTTCCCCTTCGATGTATTCGCTGAAGTGAATGACCCGATAGCGGTGTGTCCATGATGCCTCGGTCGCCTTCGTGTCGAAAAGGAGTAGCCACTTGTCGTCGGGGACGTCTTCTGGTGTTCCCTTGTACTTGGGTATGTTGAGCGGAGGCTTTGGCCTAGCCATGGCAGTTTGATGAGATCGATCCTGTCGACTTGTGTGACGTTAGAGAAGAGAGATACGTCGTGGTTCAGATGCCATCCATTTATTCTAATGCACGCGCACTTCTTCTTCGTCGGCTTCTCTTACCATCGCCTTGTTCATACGTTACATATTCCATAAAATGAGGTTACTTTGTGACAGATTTCGTACGTCTTCATTCTCTCGCTGAACAATTATGAACATAAAGGTGAATGAATAGTGGCATAACGTTGCTGAAACATTCCCTCACACGATGGTATGTTCTAAAAATCCGCATTTTTAATACAAACGGCTACATTCAGGTTAAAATCTGTCACAAAGTTGCCCCGTCGTGTGGGGCAACCTTGTGACAACGTTGTTTTTGGCTGAATATGATTGGGAAAAAAAGGGCTCGCATGTGTTACCTCATCAAAAGCTTATTTGCGTTATGTACAATCGCTGTCAGTGCTTTCTTCTGGGCTGTCGTCAAGAGAAGACCCCTTCTTAGGTTGTCTAGCTCTGATACCGGAGGAAGAGCTGCCCTTCTTTCCGGTTGTCGGTTTTTCTGTCTTCCTCGCTTCTTCTACATCGGCAACCGATACGCTTTTTCCCGCTGGGATGTTGAGCATCTTCCTCTTTTCAACAAAATAAGATATAATTTAAATTAAAAACAGAGTGGGTAACTTTGTGACAGTTGGCGTGTCACAAAGTTACCCCGCGAAGTATCAACATTTCAGTTTCCTTTCTATAAACTTCAACATACGTGACTTCATTAACCCTTTCAGTCCCGAATTAAATATTTTCAATGTAAGCAAGTAGCTCTTACATTTTGAGATGAATATGATCGTGGTAGTCCTAAAAAACTGAAAAACTATTCGCTCACACTTTTCAGAGAAGAGTAATTAACGTGTCAATTAATTTAACAACTAATTGTTATTTAATAATCATTCCATAATTTTTGCTTCATTTACTACATAAAATATTATTTACATAGGATAGCATATTGTCCAATAGCCAAAATTCAAATTTCCGAGACAGAACTAAAATTAATGCCCTATCTCTGCACGGTGAAAGAAGACGCTGCCTCAGCGAAATGCGCGAGCAGCACGACCGCTTCTGTAATTTCTTCGCTCAGACGTGACCTGCCTTTATTATATGTACCATGTTGACACCACATGTAGGGCAGATGCTAAATACGGGCTCTTGAGGAAGAACAAAGCTTTATCTTTACCAGATGCTTGCTGACTGACCTACATAATTTATGATTCCAATTGGAATCACAGGGACTGAAAGGGATAAATTTATATTACAGTTTATTTTAACCTACATATTAACAATCACAAGTACATACCTGTTTTCGCTGTTTTTCTCGTGCGGACGGGTCGAGCGCACAAAGTTTACGGTGCTTCAACAATGCGCGCTAAAACTCCATTGAACATGTCGGCGTCTAGAGGGGCTCCGGAGCGTGGGAACTTCAGCCGGCTGCCGCTAGGTGACACGGCATGTCAGGTGAGCTTGTTGAGTGGTTTATAGTTTTTCGGCAGCGCCTGGTCGGCCGCACGATTTAAGGTACAGAAAACCGAGCGCGTGTCACAAAGTAACCCCTGCAGTCACAAAGTAACCCCATTTTACGGTATATATTTATGTGCATGTACAGATAATTCTGCTTTGGCTTCATGCCTAATGCACCGACTACTTTTGTATTGCCTGACGTTTGCCTTACGAACTTTGTACTTTCTGGAAGCCTTGTGTGTCCTATAAGTGAGTATTCTTATGACCAGAGGTTCTCGATCGCTTTAGTATTGGAAAATGGCGACATATTCGACAAGGCGATGAAAAACCCCAGTCGTTCTGCCTTCTCCTATGTCTACTTGACATGGATAGAAAACAATCACACAGTCACACATGCACCCTGCCAAGAAATGTCAGAATTTCGTGCGATTTTGGTTTCGGACAGCGGCGGCGGCGTCTTTTTTTTTTTCTTCCTTTCAGTGAGCATGACCGCCAGGCCTGCGCAGAACGCGCAGCACAGTCACAGCGAAAGCTGGGAGAGAGGCCTTTTTAGAGCCTTTTTAAAACATTCTTGGGGCAACTACTACAAGCGCACTTGCATGGGACCCACTACGCCATAAATGATCATAATTTTTGTGTAGTAGGGAAGCGTCTACTATGCCATTATTCGTCATTCTTCAGAAAAGCGCGGTACCCGCTACACTCTTGTAACGCAATATGTGCACTTTGTTGATGCTGTGGCTGACGACGATGAACAATTTTGCCTGGGGCTTTGTAATGGCTTCGTGCATTGAACGACCCACTCGTTACGCAATTCGTATTGTGTGACGCCTGGTTGTTACTTTACTGTTCTAAAACGCTTTACAACACACGTTAACGCGATTCCTTACCCGACATGAAGCCTGTATAGGGTCAGTTTGCACCGCAGTTTCAAGCAGCGGCGTAGCTGAGTGGTAGAGTGCTGCGCTGCCACGCAGAAGACCCGGGTTCGGTTCCCATTCTGTCATAGGTGCTTTTTATTTAGTAACTTTCTTATCTCGTGCGATATTGGTTACGGACACCGGCAGCGGCTGCGGCGGACAACTACGGCGCAGGAACGACCCTTGTTATGATCTCATTACAGCTTTCGCTGTAATAATGACTGGCTTTACACTGAAGCAGTTAGTATGAGCAGTAACAGTGTGATTAATTTAAAATGAATGTTGCGAAAAAAAGAAGATTAAATAATTTTAATTGTTAGATTTTCACGTCCCAAACCACAATATGAGAGACGCTGTAGTAGAAGGTTCCGAAAATTTCGAGCTCCTGAAGTTCTTTAACACTTACCTGAATCTAATCACATGGGCCTCAATCATTTTTCCGCCACTGAAATGTGATCTCCGCGACGGAATTCAAATCCGCAACCTTCAGGTCAGCAGTCGAGGGCTATCACCACTAGATCACCGCGGTAGGCGATGAAGATTGCAGCATGCAGGTATTCAAGGGCCCACAAAATCCAAAAAAGGTGTCAGCGGGACACAAACGTTTTATATTACTTTAAATTTGCAAACCTGGTCATGACAACTGTGCCGTGTTGTACTCCTGCGAAAAACTAATCGTGTCTGGAACTCACAGGCATAAACAATACACTAGAGGAAGTGCTCGGCTCGCCAACGCTTCCAAAGAAGTGTGTGCAGAAGCTGAGAATAGGTTGACATGCATGTCAGTGCGGAATAGAAGCAGACTTCCGTACTTCCTGAAACCATGAAATCTACTTTTTGTTTATAGTGACTGTGTTACTAGTCTTTCATCTCAATATTGTAAACTCTGGCGTTCCACTTCCCGAACCAACGAATGACAAGAGACGCAGTTCTAGTGGGCGGCATATTACGATTAAACCATGCAGCGTTCTCCAAGTGCGCTTTAAGCACTGCTCATAAATTCTCCCGACATTAGTGAGTGTAGCATGATGCCTGTTAGAAAAATAATATTGAAGCTGCATTCAATTTTGTGCTTCATCCTGCTTATTTTTCCTATTTTTCTAATATGAACATAAGCTGTTCATATTCGTGCATATTTTGGGTTACCAGCACTGTTTTGCAAGATTGCAAACTTAAATAAGGAACCCTATTTTGCACCAGTTACAGCCACAATGTTACCGCATATTTTCAAAGGTCATCTCTGCAACTGAGTCTAGACCACCTTTGTTGTATTCTTCTGCCCTTATTACATAAAAATCAAGGCATCACACATGTCCTGGTGAAATCACGTGAGGCTGCCTGTTACGAATTCACCTTGAGGAAAGCATGACCAGGGACTGCCCAGCCGAATGGTAGATTTGTCTCAGTGCCTTTTCAATATAATACGCCGTAGCACTGCAGCATATTGTGCTATAATCTACTTATGCACCATGAGTTCGTCTACATGATCCGAAGGCTAGGACTCTCGGCTGGCCCCCCTCTGCGTACACAGTTATGTATTCCAATGCTGTGTCAAGGGTAATGACGCAAAACAGGGCAAAGAAAATGAAGACTTACATAAAAGGGCGTTTTTTCTGTACATCTTTTCTTGGGCTTCCATTACGTCATGAACTTTTGCACAGTATTGTCACACGCGTTTTTTATTTCACTTTTACTGTATTGGGTTTACGCCCAGAAAAAACTGTCAGCAATGCTCAGCGCAAACCGCGCCTTCAGTGTTTCTAGAAGCTTCACGATTATAGTAGATCGTTTTGTTCAGATTACGCGCATAACGCGAATATTAAAGCGTCTTCTGGAACTTACGTGGTCGCCAGCCATAACGCTGGAATGTTCGATGACACACGTATAAATGCTGACGCGTGTCACCGCTTGTCGGTTTTATCGGCGGCCGACGCTCTGCTCGCCGCTATCATTGTACAGCGTGCATTGCTTGCTGCAGTTTGAGTTTCCATTTTTCTGGCCACAAGTTCGGCCAAATAAAGAGTTTGGTTTTGGACACGCCGTCTCTGCCTTCGTGAACGTCACGACCACATGACATTCACGAACCAACCATGTCCACATGTTTTATTGAGATGTATTTCAATCCACGTGAAATGTTCCGCTTTATGTCATTGTTCTCAATCTGTACAAATCGCATTTGTGCGCACATATTTATGCGGATGTAGCGTTACTTTATATGCTTACCCTACTTATGTGATTGTACTGTGTGTTTTAGCATCCTATCTATATTTAACATCTCGGGTTTTACGTCCCAAAATCACCATATGATTATGAGAAACGCCGTAGTGGAGGGCTCCGGTAATTTAGACCATATGGTGTTTTTTAACGTGCACTGACATCGCGCAATACACCGGCCTCTACCATTTCGCGTCCATCGAAATGCGACCGTCGCGACCAGGATCGAACCCGCGACCTTTGTGTCAGCAGCCGAGCACCGTAGCCGCTGTTCCGCCGAGGCGGACTAATCCTATTTATATTGTACGCGTGCTCGTTGTACGCATTCCTGTATTTTGATTTTACCACAGCAGTATTTCAAAGTTTTCATTTTTTTGTGTGGTTATCACTAATAAATATTATAGCCCTACTATTGCCTAAGCGTGCTGCTATTGACGTTTCCTTCAATAAAATGTTATGTAAAGAAAATCATCCGCGCTTTTTGCTTCTGACCGAGAGCCGAAAGCGGCTGCTAAGCAGCCGCAACAGCCCTCGCCACCATTCATCACGCTACCACAGCGGCTACAACGAAGCAGGAAAACAAATACACCCATTATGTAGGTACAGGCGTGAGCAAAAGTGTGCAGACCACGGGATCGCGTGGCCGAATGCATCGACGCGCCATCTAGCGACGTGACGCCTGCTGCGGTGCGCGTGCGCGTCCCATCGTATCAGTTGGCCTCTCATGTCGCTCTGTCTGACGCTGTGACGGCGCTCGCAGCCAAAACGATCACTGGGTGTCGCTTCCTTTGCTCCACAGAATCTGTGCCGTTCCTTTACGTAGCGGCTGTGACGGGGCCGGTTCAAGCGCCAGGCTCGCGTCGTTTCTTACACCAGTTGATTAGCCGAACTAAGCATAGCTAGCATCGCACAAGCTGCAGCCAAGCACACAAAATTAAGTTTTCTCAGCCCAGCTAGCCTTTGTCGCGTTAACCCAAGTTAAACTAAATGAGCCTAGTTAAGTCAAAGTAAGTATAGCCGAAACTAATACTTGAGCACGGTATCACCTAATGAACTCAGGCGTAAGTAGGTTTAATTCAGCCTAGTCCAGCTTGCTGTTTCCTGTTACGCGAAGTTAAGCTTAGATGAGCCCAGATGAGTCGAGGTAAGTATAGCCAAATCTAATTAAGCATAATTGATCATACTATCTCTTAATTTAGCCGAGCGAAACTAGCCTAAGTAAGGCAAACCTAACCGTGGCCAATTAATCCAAGTCGACTTTCTCATGAGCCCAGAGAAGCCAAGCCCAAGAAGATACTAATTACTCCTTATCGACTCCAAACTAATGAAGCTCATTCACGTCTAATTAGTGTTAGTCAAGGCGAATATTAATTATGCTTGATTAATTAGCCTGACATCCAACCAAAGACACCCTAGATACTGGAGTTTCACGTGACATAATTACGCTAATTATGCAAAAGTAACCTAATTAGGCAGGGTCAAGGTAATGATAGATAAATCTGATTAAATGTGGTTGATCATGGTATCATCAAACTAATCGTATCGTAATTAGGTCTAATTAAGCAATATTTCATTAAACCCAATTAAAGTAATTAAAGTCGAATTCTCATGAGCTCAGAGAACCCAAGCTCAGGAATGTACTAACTACTCCTGACCGAGTCGAGTCTCATTAAGCTTAATTAGATGTAATTAGCGTTACCACTAATTATAATTATTAGTGATTAATGTGTGTGACATCGAAGCCTACCCGAGGTACTCTATTTTGTGTGCTTGGCTTCATCAGGTTATGCGATACCAGCTATGCTTACTTCGGCTAATCAACCGGTGCAGAAAACGACGCGAGCGCGGCGCTTGAACCGGCCACGTCGCAGCCGTTGCGTAAATGAACGACACAGATTCCAATGCAGATTCTATGGAGCAAGGAAAGCGACAGACAGTTGTCGTTTTGGCTACGAGCGCGGTAACCGCGTCAGACAGAGCGGCATGAGAGGCCAACTGATAGGACTGGACGCGCATGCGCCGATGCATGCGCCCGCAGCACGCTTCACGTCGCTAGATGGCGCGTCGATGCATTCGGCCACGCGATCCCGTGGTCTGCACACTTTTGCTCACGCCTGTACATCCACTATGGCACGGGAAGATAGTGCAGGAGCAAGTAGTCACCAGTACGGAAAACGCTTGAACAGACGTGGGGGCCGCGGGGCCGGCGGCACCACGAGCAACGAGCGAGCGAACGAC
Organism: Rhipicephalus appendiculatus; assembly: GCA_030522465.1. NCBI lineage: Eukaryota > Metazoa > Arthropoda > Arachnida > Ixodida > Ixodidae > Rhipicephalus > Rhipicephalus appendiculatus. The sequence continues at coordinate 77,646 of JALIZH010015853.1, read as the reverse complement.
CTCAAACGGGCGCGGCCATATTGGATTTTTTTATGGGTTCGCCTCCAGGTGCTTTAACAATGCAATACAGTCAGGCACAGCTGCTCCCAGGCACCGCCACCGTCGCCGGAAACGGAGAAAACGTCCCTATTGGCTCTATGAATATGTCATTTCACTGGTAAAGCTTCAAGGCGCCGGAGGTGTTTGTCGAAGTTTGTGGCAAACTCAACGACGTCGTCCAAGTAGACGAGACACGTCTTCCCCTTCAAGCCAGCCAACACTGTATCCATAACGCGTTTGAAAGTCGGAGGTGCCGAGCAATGAATAAAGGGCATGACCTTGAACTCTTACAGGCCGTCTGGTGTTATGAAGGCGGCAGTCTTTTTCTCGGTCCCTCTCGTCGACTTCGATTTGCCAGTAGCCGGTCTTGAGGTCCACCGACGAAAAGTACTTCGCGTTCAGGAGTCGATCCAGGGTGTCGTCTATCCGTGGGATAGGGTGCACGTCCTTCGTGATTTTCTTCAGGCGACGATAATTGAAGCAGAAACGTAGGGTACCATCCTTCTTCCTAACACCACGGGAGACGCCCACGGACTCGTGGACGGCTGGATTATGTTATCGCGTAGCATTTCGTCGAATTGTTTCTTAATACACTCGAGTTGTCGCGTCTAAATCCGGTAGGAAGTCCGACGGAGTGGTCGAGCATTTTCTTCCGTGATACGGTACTTAGCAAGGGGTGTTTGTCGGACCTGCAGTGACGACGGGAAACAGTCATATATTCCTGTGGAAGGTATCGGAGAAGTTGCTGTTGGCGAGCGGGAAGACTTGGCTTTACGTCGAAGGATGGCGGAGGTATTGGGGTCGCTGTAGCTTCGTCAGAATCTGAAAAGGCGAGCGCAACGCTGACTGCCAAAATTTCTTCGATGTATGCAATCGTCGAGCCCCTGTTGAGGTGTGGGTATTCTAGGCCGAAGTTCGTTATCATCCCTCGTTCCTTCGCGCAACCGAGCAATGCCTCTTGCGACGCAAATGTCACTATCCAGCAACAAGCGCTGCTTGCTCTTGATAACACCTTCAATATGGTGAGATTTGGCGGTGCCGACGTAAATGATGATGTTGGCGCGAGGCGGAATGGTGACTTGTGGCGCGATCTGGTACGCATTCCACATAAGCACGGGGGGCGTGCTGTTCTTTTGAGACGCACGCGATCGGTCAATGTTAGCCGTGACGAACGCCGTGACGTTGAGTGTCACGTGAGCCGTGGCGTCATGTTGCTGTCAATCATTTCTTATCAGCCGCATTCGGACGAAGGCAAAAGAACGAATGCCGAGACCGTCCGAAACCGATAAGCATGGATTATAATGGCTATCAGACGGCTTGACTTGGATCGGAACGTAAGCGCTCTGGATAGCCAGCCGCTTTCGTATCCGGTTCAATCGAAATCGGCGCTGCCAACATTTGGAGAGAATGGCGTTTCCTTTCCTTGCCATGCATTTTCGCGTCCCCTGTGCCGCTGCTGCAGTCGCGCAGAGACAACGCCCCGGGGTAGATTATGCATTTGAATATTTGACAGAAGAAGAGTTCCGGCAGTATTTTCGCCTGTCCAAACGAACAGTGCGTAGCTTGTGCGACGACCTTGACCCTATCATTGGATGCCAGCGAGCCAGTGGCCTTTCCACAGAGAAGGTGTTGTGCGCGCTGAGATTCATCGCCACAGGAAGCTTCCAGAGAAGCGTTGGTCGCAAGAGAACATCGGAATGGCGCAGTCGGCCGTCAGTAACACCATTCAAGAGGTCTCGGAGGTCATCATTACAGTGTCTCAGGCCCGTAGCCAGGGGGGGGGGGGGCGCTTGGAGGCCCGCCCCTCCCCGGAAAATTCGGGTGGAGGCGGGTATTTTACAGAGGACAAATAATAAAAATCGGTGTTTTTGCAAGGCTTTCATCAAGTCCACCCCCCCCCCCTCCCCATAAAAATTCCTCGCTACGGGCCTGCCGTGTCTGCCCGGAGATAGTTGGTGGACTTTTAACACGAAAGTGTTTTATGCCGGGGTCCACCAAGATTTGAGTAACGTATTTCCGTCACGGAAATGACGTCGACAAAATATACATGATCAGAAGACAAAGAAAAAACTTTCCGTCAACGGGAGTTGAACCTACGACCTCTAGGTCCTCGAGAAGAGATTCAGGGCACGCTATCCACTGCGCCACGGTCACATACTTTGCAAGCTTTCAAAACAAGCCTTTTATATCTACCACTGTCCTCCCACAGTGCTCTTGCTAAGAGAAGTAATGCATTATGACCGTGAAATGCGTGATTAGTTTCTTCATGGCGTTGTTTCTCCGCGTCCATCCCATTCGGCGTGTTTCGAATAGTAAACGTGCAATTTTGCCTATACGCATTAACACACTGCCAGGTGGCGACCTTACCATAGGCGTGCGCACGAGGGGGGGCAGAGGGGGCCCCCCCCTGGTCACCTAAGAGAGGGGGGGGCGCAAATTCTGCCCCATACATTGAGTTAACAGGGAGGGGGGCGCTGCGATGAACCTTCGTCCCCCTGCGCACGCCTATGGACCTTACCCCTAGCATCCACACTCGTAGCATCCGTCCATACCAAAATTAGCTGTGCGACGCGCGAGTGCGTCGCGTGGCCGTAACTCCCGCGTCCCTAGCCATGTTCCTAGCTCGCCCCGCGAAAAATCGCAGCCGGCCAACGGGGAAGACACGACGCGCGTTGCGTTTCCCTGTGGTCGGGCAGCGTTGTTCAATAACTCGAATACAGTGAAACCCCGGTGATACGAACACAGCTCATACGAATTTCGGGGTGATACGAATTTTCTTTTTCCCGGCCAAGGCCCATTGGCCTGCAGTGTAATGTAATACGGTTGTTGCGAAACGATTTTCACCCCGTGACGTTTGATACGAACGAACGCTACCGCCTAGGTACGGAGAGGTGCTGTCCGCGCTGTCGCGGAAGAGGCGCCAAGCACTTGCGAGCGCGGGAACGCAAGCGCGCGCATGCACGCCGCACCGCCAAATCGTCAGAATCACGGTGTAAGAAAAACTTATCTTGCGGTCAGAATGAACCTTCAGAAACGCGTCATGTCAATGCCTGTCACGGACTCCGAGATCATGCGCGCGAATATTTCACTCTAATGTGCCTCCGTGTGCCTTCGCGTTTAGATTAGAGGCCATTGGTGGCATGCTTATTTTTTCTAACGCGTCGACGCGGGCTGCTGTCGTTGTACTGTGTTTACACGTGCCTGTCTCGTGCATCGGACATCCTATGAAAGGTGGACGAGTACCGAAAGAAGGCGAGGACGGTTTTTAGGGAGTCAGGCCTCACAACGTCAACATGCGCGACGGTTGAGGTCGCACTTGTGCGGGCACGGTCGTAAATTTCCCAAAAACAGCCCGAACACCTGCGCAATAACAAAATCATAACATAGGACCGTGGTTCTAAAATTTTTGACCTTGATCTATCGCGTCAAAGCGCTTCTTCTGTAACTTTCGCCGCAGTACTCTGGTGTCCTGCGAAATAGCACACTAAAATTTGGAAGGGGTCATTGCTGTCGCGGGTCACAACGCACCTGGTTCATTAATTAAACACGCGCGTACGGACCGTATATTTACGAGTGCTCGTATGATTGCCGACATCTAAAACCTTCACTGACAGTCATTCAGAGTTCTTCCTGACATTGCCGCGGCACTGAAAAACAATTATTGAAATTCTACGCCAGCTTTTTTTTGTCGCATGCTAATTTTCCATGCTTTCTGGTGATACGAATTTCGGATGATACGAATATTTTAGTGGTCCCGTGAGATTCGTATCACCGAGGTTCCACTGTATACCGTGACTAGGCGACCTTAGCCCAAGTTCGGCGCCCAATCATTGACGCTCTTCTGGCTGCCACACCGCTTTCAAAGACTGGATCCGCTCTCCCCATACAGCAGTGTTGCGGAGTTGCCACTCCGGAATTGGAATGACTCCGGATTCATTCCCCATTTTTGCAACCCCGGAATGGAATGGGAATGGAATGGGTGCCACGCTTGGAGGAATGGAATAGGAATGGAATTAAACGCCTTTTGCACGGAATGGAATGGGAATGGAATTACGTCTTTTGGCAAAATAGAGCACCTTTTCGTCGACGCGATGTTTTTGAAACTTGAAATATTAGTAAGTCAGAGCATCGAATTTAACAATGAAGCAGTATTTTAAAAATGGCTTGGCTGATTACAAGCACGGTAGAGAGAAAGAGAGCGAATTTATCAGAAGGCCGAGAGGCCTGCCCTGATTTGTGCGCTCAGGCCTGCTAATCAGCACAGGGGAATGGGTGAGTGGGAGGGATACAGGGATAAAGATGATGATGGGGACAGGAGGAGGTGATGCGTATGTACAATGACCACGTAACACACAGTGGTCTTCTTAAAGTATAGCGTCGAATCCAGTATTCTTCAGACAATCTATAGATGCCCTTGTAGCAGTCCTTGATGCTGTCTGGTCGCACAAGCATGGTACGTTTATAAGCAATGCGCCTACTTCAATTCTGTCCTCATATAGACTGTGTTGATCCGACGTTTTTCTTTATTCTTCGCGTAACCGCGGTTCTATGCCGTTGGTATCCGTCATACGGATCTACGGCGGCATGAAAATACGCTATGTCGTCATTTTAGCATCAACACATTTAAACTTAAACAATATTAAAACACCGCCCTTCGTTCAAACATGCTGACCATGCAAATACTATAGGTAGCGGGAGAACTGCTACTATGAAAATTTATAGGGTGGTTGTAATGCAGGAGATATGCCACCGAGCTACTATCCCTCGACCTTGGTAACATGTTTTGCGTTCTTTTGCAGTTCTTAAGCATCTGGTGGCATCAGCTTCATGGGGCATTCAGCCTTAACTAGATAAAACTATCAAGATGCCTTTCCTACGTTGAGGAATTACAGGAATGGAATTCAACTGCCCAGCCATTCCCGGAGTGGGAATGGGCTCAGTTTTTTTCATTCCGAGGAATTGAAAGGAATGGAATTGCGGCAAATTCTAATTCCTCGGAATTGAATTCGAATGGAATGGAGGCGCCCATTCCGCAACACTGCCATACAGCTACCACAAGCATCTATGACCACAGGGGTTTCTTTAATCATTCCTCATAGACGTTAGTCGTCGGGATACAGATGTACCATCAAGCGTCAACGTGGATGCATCCACGTTAAAGGATGCTATAACTGTCAACAAATCAACAGACATTGTGCAAGCTCTCTTATATCAATGTACAGTAAACATTCGACTACTTCTGTAAGGACACATTTCACTTTCGTGTTATATCGATTCCTATGATGGAGGGACCAACCACGTTTTTTCTTGACACCAGCTGCCAAGGATGAGGCAAAGGCGGCGTTTGCGCGACGCTGCGACATCCCAGGCGTGCTGGCGTGCGTCGACGGTACGTTGGTCGCCATTCGCAAGCCAGAAGGACTCAACTTGGCCGACACGGCGAGCTTCATGTCGAGGACGGGATACTACGCCCAAGACGACATGCTCGTAAGTACCGTTGGAATGTTTTACTAAGTCTGTAGTCGCCATTCTTACTCACCCATCGCAGCAATTGTTCACTTTAATGCCCAAGATGGAATACCTAGCAATGTAACGATCTCGTGCAAGTCTGACATGTCCTCGGTAATTCTGAATGCCATGCGTTTCTGTGCGTGAGCTGTTTCAAAATTGTGTTTTCGTTCTGGCGTGCATACACAATGGAGTTCATTGTGGATGTATTAAAGAATATGGGCCGCAGTCGTACCAGAAATTGATAGACGACAGGGAAGATATAATGGAAGCATTTTGAACACAGAAGTTCTTGCAACCATTGCATGGGCTGGCTTTGGCGTGTGTTCTTGCCTAACAGCATGCCCCAGGGTTTCATTTATCGATCATTTAGCGGAAAAAATAGCCGTGCGCACAGGAGGGGGGGATAGGAAGGGTATTGCCCCCCCCCCCCTCCAACCCTGTGCACGCCTGAGAGAAAAAATTGAAGGACACTTTGCACATTCCAAAGTGTGTACGGCGAAAGCGTGTGGCCATTCCACTGACTATGCCATGTCTTCTTTCTTTTACAGTCTCAGTGGGATAACACACAAACCGAATGCGTGCGTGTTTTCTCTTTTAATTTTTTTACCGCGAATCGCAGCGAGACGCGAGACTAATCTTCCTCCTTTCGCATGCGTTAATATTTTCTCGCACTTTGCGCATCGCGCAAACGTCATCCGCGTTCCAGCGCTTAAATGGACGGACACTTTGTAAATTCGAAAGTGTATTCCGTGGAAGCCTGTGTCCATTGAGATGGCGTCAGTCAGAATGATTGCAAACGCTGGGCACAGCGACGCTACGCAGGCAAAGCGCGAGCGCTGTAGGGTCCGACGTGACCGGCGTCCGTTTGCGCACCCCGGCGGCTACCTGGCTCCGTGCCAGAGATCGGATGGACGGACAGACAGACGGACAGACAAACAGACAGACAGATGGAAGGACAGAGACGGACGGACAGACACAGACAGACGGACAGAGAGATAGATGGACGGACAAACGGACTGACGGATGGATAGACGGACGGACGGACATACAGACACATAGACAGACGGACGGACAGACAGACAGATGGACAGACGGACGCACGGACAGACGGACTGACAGGCGGACGGACGGACGGACAGACAAACGGACGGACGGACAGACGGAGGGACGGACAGACCAACGGATGGACGGACAGACAGACAGACACAGACGGACTGACGGACACAGACAGACGGACCGACAGACAGACAGACAGATGGACGGACGGACGGACAGACGGACGGACGGACGCCGGACGGACGTGAGCATGAGACATTAAAGGCTTTCGCCTTAATAGTGTAGCTCCTTGTATTAACATACGTGTATGTATTGTTTTCTGCATATGCATGACAAAAAGTGTTTTCGAGCATATCTGTAGCGCTATTTCGTATTGCTCCTCTTTGCAGGTGTGCAACGCAGAACTTCGCATCCTTGTTGTGGACGCGCGGTCCTGGACCGTGCCACGACTCATGCGTGTGGACACATAATCCACTGCGTGCGCGCCTAGCCGCACAGCTGCAGCCTAGCGAGTATCTGCTTGGCAAGTATTCGTAATGTGAACCACTAACTGCTTCATATACTTGCCATAATTCCGACGTCATTATTTTTAGTACACTTACCTATCTTTCTGTTTGAGTATGCACATGCTTAAAGTATATTTATGTATGTGTTATGTGTACCAGTATTCTATCTCCTGGATTTGTTGTTATGCTACTCTACATATCCTTTGTTCACTATGCACGCGTTTGTTGCCCAAAAATGTACGTGAATGCTGCCTTGTGTACGGGCCCCCAGCCACCTTCAAGCTGTATTTTCGCCGCTTTTTCACCTAGGGTGGCCCCCAACAGCTACTGTATTGGAAATAAACTTTCTTGATCTTTGATTCTTAAATAGGGCAGAGCACTGAGCTGTCATTGTTTTGTAACAGGAGACTCAACATATGCCCTGGAGCCATGGCTGCTGATTCCAGTGCCTGACTATCTCGTTGGCTACACCTCCGAAGGCCAGTACAACCGGGAGCACGCATCTATTCGTAATGTTGTACAGAGACGTATCGAGGTGTTCAAGAGCGAGTTCCGCTGCTTGCAGCACTTCCAGACAATGCTACAGCCCCGATTGAGCAACGCGAATCGTTTAAGCATGCGTTGCTCTCCACAACATTGCCTTGGACGCGGGCGACTGTTCGCTGGACGAGTATGGTGGGGACGTTCTACCAGCTGAGCATCCAGATGAGCCAGAGGAGCCGGGGCGGAGCCAAGTGCTAGAACCGCGCGACGTGCTGCTCAGAGGAAAGCAGCAGCGCAGTGCCGTTGCAGCCATGGATTTTCAGAACGCATACCTAATTTATTTATACAAATTGCAGCGCACCTAGGCAATCACAGGCAAGGTTTGTACGAAGGAACATACATTAAAAAATTGCGTACACATCCAATGAACCTCCATGCGGATAGTGAAGGTTTCAAATTGAAAACATCTGACAGATTATGATAAAACACAAGTGAGGTAATACATAGAATATTTACAAAAGAACGCTGCAGACTCAGAAACTATTGTACCCTCTTCAGTGTGCAAAAGTCTCCAAGACTTTCCCTTTTTTGCATTAGAACTCATGAAGCAGCCTTGGGCATGGAATGGTTATGCCCCTTGATCTGTGAAGAGCTGCACTTGCTACTGCTTCCAAGCTAGCATTGTTCTCTGCAGTATGCACATCGCGAAATGCTTCTTCCCGCGTGAAACATTAAGAATACAATGCCATAACAGCATACATGTGTTCTGTGCGTCCTGTGACATTGCACTTGCAGTACGTGTAGATGCAGCAGTTATTTTCTGCTCAGAACAATACACCGAACATATGTTTGTACTGCCATAATTTGTGGTTATAGTAATGAGGAATTAGGTGCGGTTATAGTAATGAGTAAGATAATGGCACGAGAAGTCGACGATGAAGAAGTGCACGTGCATTAGGATAAATGCATGGCGTATGAAGCAGAACTCAACCTCGTTTTCAAAGTCATTTGCGCACCCTTTTGAAAGGGCCACTATCTGCTACATAGAAATATATGAGGAGTTTTTTTCGAAATGAGCTAAATCCAGAAACCGAAACTAGCTCAAATAAAGCTCCATTGGCACGTACATACTCTCAACTTTCCTGTAAAACAGTTATCGAAACGAAATGGGTCAATACAACCAGCTACGAGTGCTTACAGATTTCGTTTCAAAACGAAATTGAGCCAGATCCGTGCGCTGTACGGATCGAAATGAGGCAAATCCAGTAAGCCAATAGCAGAGCTTTTTACCTCCAGACAGGGTATTTGGCCGGATTGAAAAGGACGTGAGGAAGAAATCCTCACGAAGAAACACGAAGAAATCCTGAATCCCCAAAGCTACCAAATGATTTTTTCATATCATGGCACTGTGCTAGAGCTCGGAAAACATTGGGACGTGTATGACTGGAAAGCCTACTGTACGGCAGAGATGAAATCGACATCCAGCTTGCCGTGTAAGATAACAGAAACCAAGGTCTTCTACATTCAAAGAAATGCAGCTGGTAGAAGCCCTAGAGTTAGAGCAGAACCCCACTATAATGTTTCCGTATCAAATTTCGTGCCAGTCCTAAAGAGGGGAAAGTCCCTTGCACAAGCTACCATGCAATGCCCACTGTACACTCATCATGTCAACAAAATGAAACTGATAGATGTGACGAGCCTTCTCGTAAAGCATTTAGGCAGTTCATGGCAAGAGAATCAAGAGCTCGCTTATTTTGTCAGTGTCCTCAGGCGTGCCAAAGAAAATGATCATACAGAAGATTTCGAATAGAGCTGCTTGTGCTGCGAAGACGCACCGGCTCTTCGTGTATAGTTGAAGGCCCTTAATTGAAGCATTGTCGCCTATCTTTGATGGCTTTTCGGCCAAAACTCTATCATACTGCTCTTGAAAGTCGATTTCAATAAAGTTTTTGCAAGAATACCGCCTCGAATTGAATGTGTCATTTCAATAGGAGCCAAATCCAAAGTTATCATGCTAATATTGGTCAAGTCCGCTGTATATTTTTTAATTAATTGTGGCCGTAAACTTCTACTAGCTGACATGTAAAATATATCGTGTAATAGGTTTGAAAGCGCTGTATTTACATTGCGTAACAAATTTTTACTGTTTTCACAAATTCTGTTTAGATGGATTTGACTCATTTCGAAAAAAAACTCTTCATATGTTCGCATAAGCAGATCTCGGGTTGTTAGGTGAGGTGATAAATACGGGTTTCGTTAAATTATTTTATTTAAAAACTAGAGAAATGCCGGACGGTGTTTCTTGTGACAAAATAACCATTTTATTAGATTTGTTTTATTCAAGGAGTAAAGTATACCGCCGTTCATCATGCAGCCGGCTTTTGGTTACACACGAATGTCAGGTGGATCGGTGCTAATGTACGAATGCGCCTCTTTTCGCCACTACTATTCTCTCACAAGGTGTTTTGTTTTTTATTCTTCCTGGTCGCACAGTTTGTGTATATAAAATGAAAGATATACACGAATGTGTACAAAACAGACATTTATCTATAACGACAGGGTGACCGTCGGCAGCCTGGCTCGAGTATTCTCTGGCAATCAGCTGCATACACTGCATACCCTGAGCGATGAGAAGAAAATGTTTGTTGGCACTCGTAGTCAAGTTGAGTGGCAACGGAAGAATTGCGAACACGGAGTTCAAAATACGGAGTGACATCTGCAAAAGAAAAAACGGAAATGTATAGTGCGTGTAAAAGATGTGTCTATGAGCGAAATATTAAACACCACGAAGTGAGAAAAAAACAAATAGGTGCGGTGTAATAATTCCAATATATATCAGAAATTAATCACTGAAACAACTCCACTAAAATACGAATTATACTTTCGAGAGGCAAAACGGTGATGCATACCATAGTTTAATACAATCAGCCGCTATATTGCTGCTGCTGCTCCCCCCACTTCTCTAACACGCCGTTCGGAAATCTAAGCAGCGCTCACATATGAAGGTATAAATAAATAAATAAATAAATAAATAAATATATATATATATATATATATATATATATATATGTATACATATATATATGCATATGTATATATATAAATATATATATATATTAAGGTGGGCCTACCATCCTGTCGCACCAGACTGTATAATGATTCATTTGTGCCAAGGACAAGCGGCGCCTGGAACCACCTTCCCGCCTCCATCGCCTGTTTAACGGACCAAACAGACTTCAAGCTCGCCGTACATGATGCCCTGTAATTTTTTTTAAAATTTTTTTTGAACTGCACTTACGATTACGATTGTTCACACCACTCCTTTCTGTAGTGCCTTCGGGCCTTGAAAGTACATTTATTAAATAAATAAATAAATATATATATATATATATATATATATATATATATAAAGGTCGGCAAGACATCTGGAGCTCACTTAGACTCAGTCGGACTCAGATGCACTAGAATATTTCCTAGCCGGACTCAATCGGACTCATACTCACCAAAATTTTTCCCAGCCGGATTCACTTAGACTCAGACTCACGGCTCCATCTCAGTCTGAGTGAGTCTGAGTGAGCCGACTCATGAGTTCATTAGCGTACAATTGGCTTCTTCGAACTTCGTGTAAATGCTCTTAAACACCAATATCTCGCGTAATCGGTGCTGTACTTGGCGCCTTTTCATCTCGTACCTTATCAGTGGTTGCAATCTAGTTAGGACTCTTTTTTGAAAGAGGTCACTCACATGAAATGTTTTAATCAAAAATTCCCGTGAAAGAGTTTTTGGGGGGCGAAGGGGGAAGTCACGGCACTCCTCTCCTCCGTAACTCACACATCTGATCAATAAATATTGAACTGGCGTATGAACGCTGGTGCTTTGAAGTATGCGTGAGTCGGCATCAGTATAAACCTGAACCTACGTAAGTCTGATGGTAAAGCTAAATTGCGTAAGTAGAACCGCAGATCGGCAAAAAAGTGTAGAGCTCACTCAGGCTCACTCAAGAAATACATTTTGAGCTTAGGGCGTACTCGGACTCAGACTCACCAAAATTTTCCTCAACCGGACTCACTCAGATAAAGACGCATTAAAATGTCTCTCAACCGGACTCACTCGGACTCAAACAAAACAAAATATTACTCACTGAGACTCAGACTGACGGCGCGATCTGAGTCTGAGTCGACTCATGCGGGACTTGCCGACCTATGTTTGTGTATATATATATATATATATATATATATATATATATATATATATATATATATATATATATATATATATATATATATGTGTGTGTGTGTGTGTGTAGTAGTCACGACAAGTTACATGGTAATGGTGGAACCCACCTCAGCGTGGAGCCAACTAAACGTCTTCCTTCTTCGCCTGAGTGGCTCCATGTGAATCTCCGAGTAGCACTCATCTCCTTCATTACATTTTCGTCCCATCCGGGAAAGAGCCATCGTGGTAACTTAGCGGCAGGCGGCGTCAGAGGGGTCGGAATACGGTTTCATGCGGTCTATGTGAACCATCTCACGTCCACGGCGACGTTGAGCAGACGACAGCTCAAGCGGTTCCACTGTGTAATTCACAGGTCATGTTTGTTTTGCCACACAATAAGGGCCGTGGTACTTGGAACGAAGTTTCGTTGATAGACCAGGGCTCGTTGAAGGAATCCAAAGCCATACAGCTTAATGAGGGGCATAAGATGCCGGCGGCTTCGGGCTATCGCTATGGTGTTTCTGGCGTTGCTAATCATCAGTAGTGAGCGAGTGAACAATCTGGCGATACTCTTCGGCGTATGTAGGTGCTTGTGATACCATCGTTGACACGGTAACATCAGGGCTCTAAGGAAGGATGGTGTCTAGCGTGCAAGAGGACTCGGGTCCGTAGAGGAGGAACTATGGAGAGAATCCAGTGGTTGTTTGCACAGCTGTATTTGTGCGTACGTCACAAAAGTGAGAACATGGTCCTAGTTGGAGTGATTGGAAGCGACGTATATTGACTGCATATCAGTGGCGTGCCCAGGGGGTGGCACACCGGGCACGTGCCCCCCCCGAAATTTTTTTTCGCCATGGCATACATAGCGAAAAATGGCCATTTCAAGAGGTGCCCCCCTCCGAAATCAAGGCGGTGCCCCCCCCCCCCCCCCGGAAAAAAATTTCTGGCTACGCCCCTGCTGCATATCCCCCAACGTTCGGTTGAATCGTTCTGTCACGCCGTATGTTTGGGGATGGTACGCAGTGGTGGTTCGATGAATGATTTGTCAGTCCTTTAGAAGTGATTCGACTGCATTCGACAAAGAGACGCGTCCTCGGTCGCTGAGGAGGTCACGCGGTGCACCATGAAGTAGGATGATGGTGGTGGTAAACAACTTTATTAAAAGCTCCGGCAAATTCGTGGCCTGGGCCTAGGCCACCCTCGAGGAGGACCGGAGACCCTGTCTCCTCGCCGCCTCACGGGCTTGCTGGATGGCCCACACTTGATCCTGGAGGTTGGAGCTGCGCAGCGCGGCCGTCCACCGCGCCGCACCTTCATCTGGGGAGACTGCATTTTTTTCGCATATAATCGCGCATTCCCAGAGAATGTGCCTGAGCGATGCGTGAGTCCAGCCGCATGATTTGCAGGTATCATCTGGATAAATGTCTGGGTATATTCTGCTGAGATGAACGGGGTTGGGGAAGGTCTGGGTTTGCAATTGCCTCCAATCTACCGCTTCGGATCTGTCGAGTTTGGGGCTTGGCGTTGGATAAATACGCCTGGATTTTTGATAAAATTTTGTTATATCGCAGTACCGGGTCATTCTATCCCTCTCTGTGCAGCCCTCCGCTGGATGTCCATCCTCTGGAGAAGATCTCTCTACGTGGGCGCGGAACGTGAGACCTCGCGCTACGCGATGGACCTCCCCATTGAGGTTGGGTACGGGGGTGTGGGGGGACGTGTGAGCTGGGAACCATATAACATGTCGTTCTTCCGTCTCTTCGGAGGTTATATAGTTCGCGTTGGCGTTGAGGATAGCCGCGACCTCTGGCGAAATTCTGCCTTGTGCATAATTTCTGACCGCCGTCTGCGAGTCACTTAGAATATATCGGCAACTGGGGCAAACGATAGCTAGGGCTATCGCCACTTCTTCCGCTACCTCAGGTTTTCTGCCGCGTACACTACACGAGCTGACCAATTGTTTGTCAGTATTGAGGACGGCCACTGCGAAGGCACGTCGATCCGCGTATTCTGCCGCATCTACGAACAGGGCTTCCTTGTCCCTACCGAAGGCTTGTAGTAAAGACCTGGCTCTACTCTCTCTTCGACCCTGATTTAGTTCGGGATGCATGTTCTTGGGTATGTTAGCCACCTGGAGCTTCTGTCTGATCGGGCTGCGGAGGGATGTCTTGTCGCCGTGCTGCTTGTGATAGGCTATCCCGAGTTCGTCCAAGATGCTCCTACCCGTTCGTGTCCTGGTTAGTCTCTCGAGTTGCGAGATTTGTTGTGCCTCTATTAGCTCTTCCAGCGTATTGTGCATGCCCAACTGTTGTAGAAGTTCCGTGTTTGTGCTATCTGGAAGGCCTAGCGCCATCTTGTGTGTTTGCCTAATTAGGGTGTTCAGCTTGGTCTTTTCAGCAGCGTACCGATTGTGGTAGGCGGCCACGTAGGTAATATGACTAATCACGAAGGAATGTATCAGTCTGACGACACTGGCCTCCTTCTTGCCCCGATGTCTGTTGGTGATTCTTCTGATGAGCCTCATCGTGTTCGTGACCTTAGTCTGCAGATTCCTGATCGCTGCTCCGTTGGCACCGTTCGATTCTATTGTAAGTCCGAGCACCCTAATCTGCTTGACCCTAGGTATTTCTTGTCCTTCTTTGGTGCGTACGCAAATTTCGTCGTACTCTGCTTGCCGGATGGAACACTTGGGGGGGGTCTTCCCTTTAGCGTCGGGCGGTATAGGAGAAGTTCGGATTTTTCTGGCGAGCAGACGAGACCGGCTTCTACGAGGTATTGTTCCACTGCCTCAACCGCGGTCTGTAGCCGCTGTTCGATTTCTCCGTCACTTCCCTCGCATACCCAAATCGTAATGTCGTCTGCGTATATGACGTGATGTACTCCCTCTATGGCATTTAGGCGTTCGGGGAGGCCGATCATAACGAGATTGAAGAGCATCGGCGAGATGACGGAGCCTTGTGGGGTGCCGACGCTGCCAATGCTCCTGTCTTCGGATGCGAGTTTGCCCATTGTTAAGAAGACACTTTTGTTTGTGAGAAAATCCTTAACGTAGTTGTACGCTCGGTTGCCTAGATTTAGTGCGGCTACCTTGCGTAGTATGGCTGCGTGAGCTGTGGTGTCGAAAGCTTTCTTGAGGTCTAATCCTAGAATGGCCCTGGTACCTCTTGTCTTGTTGTCGAGTATCTGGTGTTTGATTTGCAACATTACATCCTGCGTGGAAAGATGAGCTCGAAACCCGAGCATGCTGTCCGGGTACGCGTCAATGTCATCCAAATGTGCGTTGATACGATTGAGGAAGGCGTGTTCCATCAACTTTTCGATGCATGACGTAAGAGATATGGGGCGAAGGTTGGCAAGATTTGCAGGTTTGCCGGGCTTGGGGATCAGCACCATTTTTGCTCTTTTCCATTGATCAGGTATGGATCCTCGGGTCCAGCATTCGTTTATGTACTTGGTCAGTTCGGAGATGGTCTCGTTGTCCAAGTTACGAAGGACCTTGTTGGTTACGCCATCCGGTTCCGGGGCCGATTTTCTGTTGACCTTTTGCAGAGCAGCCCAGATTTCCGCCTCGTCAAAGTCCCTGTCCAGAGAGGGGTTGGGCTTTCCCGCGTATTCCACGTGTGGAATAGCCGGGTTCTCAGGGGCGTATCTGTCGCAGAGCTCGGAAAGGATTTCTTCCTCGTCCTTGGTGTGTGTGTGTATTATTCTGCGCATGGTTTCCCTTTGATTTGCCTTGTTCTTGGTGGGGTCTAGCAGGTGCCGGAGCAAACGCCACGTGTTACCGGTGCCAATCTGTCCGTCCATTGTATTGCAGATCTCGTCCCATTGCTGTTTACTAAGAGTTCTGCAGTGTTCTTCAATTTCTTTGTTGAGTAACGCAATGCGTTTCCTCAACTGCCTATTGTGTCTTTGCTTCTGCCGCCTGGCCTGTAATGATCTTTTAGCCTCCCACATGTGCACCAGGCGGCTGTCTATCTTATCGACGGGAAGTTCTGGCGTCACTGTCTTTGTAAAATCTTTGACGTCAGCCATAACTTTTTTCGGCCCACTGTTCGATGTCCGTGATGGGCTCGTGAGTCATTGCGGCTCTATTCTGACGGAACTTATCCCAGTCGGTCCACTTGAACGTTTTGATGGTATCGCTTTCTAAAGTGCCCGATAATTTGGTTTCGAGAATTCTGTGGTCGCTACCCAGGTCTTCGAACGTATTTTTCCAACTGGATCCTCTCGTGTTCTTCACCAATGTTAGGTCGGGTGTGGTGTCTCTTGCCAGCCCGGTTCCCATTCTTGTGGGGGAGCTGGGGTCGGTGATGAGAGTCAGGCCTGTCTCCTGTATGTCTTGCCACAAAGCCTTGCCTTTGGCTCTCGTGTACGCATAACCCCAAGCTCCATGCGGGGCGTTAAAGTCTCCCCCGATAAGCAGAGGGTGCGAGCCCGCAAGGTCAGCGGCCCTTCTAAATGTGATGTAAAATAAAAGAACCGACGTCACTTGCTGATGAAGACGGCAATAGTGAGGTTTCTGCGCAGCACGTGAGGTGATCGATGACGACGATTGTCTACTGATTTTAAACAGACTTGAGTGCAAGAGGTGCATAGAAATCAATACCCACATGGTCGAAGGGTCTGAGAGGACAAGGTAAGGGCTGTAGTAGAACTGGAGAACGGGAAGTGGTATTCTTCCGGCAATGGCAAGCCATACAGGAACGGACGTAGCGGCGAACGAAGCGATACATTCCACGCCAGTAGTAACGGTGGCGCAGGCGGGTGTAAGTTTTTAACACTCCAGCATGCCCGCACTGTGGGTCGGCGTGAAAGGAGGCGCATACGTCCGAGCTAAGCTGTCTAGGAAAAAGCAGGAGCCATAGGCGTCCATCGGAAAGACAATTTCGTCGGTATAAAAAACCATTCCACATAACGAAGTGCTGCATTTAACGGCGCATACCTCTAGGGATGTGTTGTGAGGGAGACCGCCGCAACAAGTTCAGAAGTGAAGCAACCCAGGGGATCTTTCCGTTGCTCCATAAGCATTTCGCTGACACAAAGCAGACGCGTCGTGGGCAGGCGAAGACGGAGACTCGCCACTAGGTGGTAGGGGTGATCGGGACAGAGTGGCTGCATCGGAATGTCTTCCTCCAGATTGGTAAATGACTGAATGTCGTACTCCTGGGGCTGAAGTGCCCAACGGCTGAGCCGACCGGAGGGATCCTTTAAAGAGGAAAGCCAACTTATTGCATGGTAGTCTGTCACCACGATAATAGGGCGCCCGTAATGATAATGACAACAACATATAATGGCACTACACTATTTTCCTGTAACTGAATGGTTGGCTGCAGTTTTTGTGAGCCCACGGCTGGCGTAGGAGACGATGTACTCGTCAAATCCTTGTTTACGCTGGGCGAGGAGAGCACCGAGACCGAAACCCCCTATAGTGGGGTACAACTTTTGAAGGCAGCGGCATTTTCCCCGCAAAAGCGGATGCAGACGAGCCTCCACCAATAGGCGCGCACTTCAGGTGACGTCATGAGCCGGAGGGCCGGTGGCCCCGCCGAAGGAGAACATGCTCAGGGTTGTACTCCTGAGGGTTGAGTGTAGCGCCTTCCAGAAGAAGTATGGGGAGCATTGGGACAGTCACGATGGTTTGACACTGGAGGCCAGTGGTTGACGTCTAAACAAGGCTTAGCGGAGCACGTTCAAGGAGAAATCTGGGCGGCACCACTGTAGGGGACACACGATGCGAAATCACGCCATAGTGATACATCATTGTCAGCGTGTTTGAAGAAAAGTTCACGAATATGGCTGGCCATGAGCGCGACACCTTCAAAACTTGGATGGAGGCCGTCGGCGGCTAGTGCATGGCTTGGGGGCAGGTACCGAAATCCGTGGTCCACGAAGAAGACTATCCTCGAGTAGCTGCAAAATCCACGGAGTAGTTGATTGAAGTAGGTGGCTTCCCTGTTGCAGCGTCGGACGAACGAAAGGTTGCGGTTACCATGGCGACGATTAGTACAAACGAGGGAGATTGAGTGTAGCATAGATTCTTGATATGTTTGGCATTGTCTTCATAATTAGTTCAAGCAGAGAGTGATACCTTTCAAATGCTGCTGCTCCGTTACTTGACGGCATGTCATTAGTACCGACAAGCAGTGACCGGATGTCTTCAGTGGTAGCGCCGACTTGGAAAACGAAGGCCGGCGTTCCTTGCACACTGGGATCAAAGTACTGATGCAAGTACCTTGACTAGGAGTCAACGATGATGACTGTCGAAGTTTCAGTCGTGGGTTACTTCAGGCTGATGTGCCTCAACGTAGTCGTTTCGGGGGCCATGTCGGGGAAATAGTAATGGGAAAAGAATCACGCGGACCCCAATAGAATGAAGAAGAAAGAAAATACGACTTCCGTTGGCTTGGCGCTGTATATTTTCACTAACGTTTCGTTTGGTGCACCGGACTTTGTCAAAGTAAATAGTACATCATGGTGGGTTTCCCTGTAAACACGCTTAAATCAGGCATTTTAGTGGAAGTTATCGATAGTAAGAATGACAGCTTAAAATAGCGGTCACACAAGTCCACATAGATCTATGCGCGCACAATGGGTACTTGTGGCAGTGAAATCACGTTACACAAAGCAAGATAGATTGCACACACAGTTGATATGGCGTAACGCACGAGTGATGTGGCAGTATTATTACATTGCACGTCACATGGAGGCAAAAAAAAGGGGGGGATGACATCAGATCTAGGCTTTATCTAATTTTTTCGTAGTGACGAAATCACATGCTGGCATTATACTGCAAAGTTTAACACCGTCTCATCCGGTATTAACGAAAGCACAGGTACACTTACAAGCGTTCGCACTAAGCACCATTAATCATAACCTTGTCGTCATTTGGATAGGCAGCTTTGTTTCTAATATTGTTAGTGTTTCCCCTATGGTAACGTTGGTAATCACTAGAGGCCGGATTTATAGGCACTAAAAAATCGGGTTTTAGGCGCCAAAAATAGGCAGGCAAAACACACTTTTAGGCTCCCAAAATCGTAAATATAGGCACAATAAATTTTTACAAAAATTCAAATTTTCGAAAACAGACGTGCGTGAGCTGTGTCTACGACAGGAAAGCAAAAAAAAATGTTATAGTTTATGATGGCACAAAGGCGCCAATGGTTTAGCATAGCCTTTCAATTGTCCTTGTCCCGAACGGTTTGCAGAACACGGTCTCTCCTTTTATTGTCCAGAATGGTAAGTTAAGTGTCCACCATCGAATAAACACGCTCCTGGGTCTGCTTCTTTTCGGCATGGCTGGGAAGGGCAGCACATGATTCAATAGTCAGACCGCTAAAAGGCCAGAAGGGTCCGTTAGCCTCGTATTGGCCGGGTCTAATAGCGCAGGGTCAATTTCTCCTCTTTGTGAGAACACCATAAAGGGTCCCTACCAGGTTTGAGCGTTTCGAGCTAGAAGTGTAATGCATGCACTGCGCTAACGATCACGTCTGCCAAGATTTGCAACGCTACGCTCCCCAGAAGGAGGTGAAATGTCAGACTGAATGCCTCGTGCCCTTTATCTCACGGGCGCGCGCACCAATGTGGGGGAGGTGAAGTTCAACAAGGAATGATCCTGTGTATGTCAGAGTAGTACATGAAACTGCAAGAATTATTACAGCGAAAGCTGTTATGAGATGACAACAAGGGTCGTTTCTGCGCCGTAGTTGTCCTCGCCGCCGCCGCCACCGCCGGTGTCCGTAACCAACATCGCACGAAATAAGAAAAAAAACTAAATAAAAAACACCTTTGACCGAATGGGAATCGAACCCGGGTCTTCTGCGTGGCAGCCCAGCACTATACCACTGAGCTACGCCACTGCTTTTTTTTCTTTAATGCATGGAAATAATGTCATCAAGTCTTGTCATGTACTCCAATACAATTCACCGTTTCAGACATACGCTCACATGCCCACATGCAGAAAACGCACATTTCACACAGTCCAACAAATCTTCAAACGTCCGGTAAACACACACAGGCGTCCAGAAGTCCAACCCATTCCGGAACAGGGTCAAAAGTCTCAACAACACTACGCACATTGGCTGCTTCTTCTCGAAAGACAGACCTTGTCGAGCGAGGTGGTTCAGCATGTCTGTCGATCATGCGGCTCCTCCATAATGAGTAAAGACCCAACAACATGATTAAATCGTATGGCGCATTATTGTTGACGCTCTCTTTGAATGGTAGGAACCTAACACCGTGAGCTGTAATTGGAAATTGTTTTCTGATGGTTCTCTTAAGAATGTCCCAGAAGTGACATGCGTCACGGCAATGAATAAAACAATGCTCAATTGTTTCAGGCTCATTGCATAGCCTGCAATTTACAGACCAGGGCACATATATACCTTTTTCATGAAGCCATGTCTTTACAGGTAAAGTGGAAGTGTGCAGCTTAAAGAAAAACGTTTTTGCTGCTGGCGATACACACATTTTACGTACGCGGTGAAACGCATCATGACCAGAATGAGATAAATATTGCTGTCGGTAAACAGGTTCGGGGAAAAGGGTACTAACAAGTGCAGCGGCTAGTGTTGTTCTGTCCACACTGTATAGGTATTCTAAAGTGAATCTGGCTTTCAAAAACTGGATAGTGTCGACAATTTCTTTTAAGAAACCCCATATTTGCGATTGTTCAGCAACTCTTGTTGTTACGAATAGAAAAGGGAGATGGTAAGCAAGACGGTTTCGAATAATAGCCAGAAGAAACGGGTGACAGACATCCTTGAGATAAAAAAGATCGCATCACCAGCTGTCGTACAAACAAATGTGCAAGGCTAAGCCCACCCTTCTCAAGCGGAAGAAATAGGTTGTCTCTTCGCATTGCTTCCCATGGTGAACTCCAAATAAAGCAGGCAAATATCCTGTGAAGTGCCTGAATATGAACGCGATAGCAGTGCAATACTTGTAGAATGTAGACAAGCTTTGATATAAGAAGAATGTTGCATGCTTTAGCTCTCGAAAAAACGGAGAGGTCACGACCTTGCCAAGTTAACACCTTTCGACGGATAGCGGTTATAGCGGACGTCCAGTGAGGACCACTATTACGATGGTTATCAAGAGGCACACCTACATAACGCATCGGAGCGTCATTCCAACGAATATTTGCAAACACCGGGGGAGTTACAGCCCACATGCCCAGCCAGAATCCTCTGCTTTTATCAAAATTTATACTAGCTCCGGAAATTTCACAAAAACGCGTAGTAGTGTTTACTGCTTCTTGAACACTTGGTTTATCCACACAAAACAAGGCAATGTCTTCTGCGTAGGCTAGAACTTTAACTTCCTCTCCTTCATATCTATATCCTTTAATACAAGAATTGATGAGTACGCTTAAACAAAGTGGTTCCAAGTATAGTGCAACAAGTAAAGGTGAAAGCGGACACCCCTGACGTACTGATGAATTCACCTCTATTATACCTGAAAGTGTGCGATTCACAATTAATCTTGTGGTGCACTTTTTATAACAAAACGATATTCCATTGTACAATACATCTCCTAACTGGAGATGTCTGAGCAGTCGAAACAGAAAATCGTGCCGTACCTTATCAAAAGCCTTAGCAAGGTCAATCTGAAGAAGAGCTACCTGATTCATGCTACTATCAATACACTCAAGGACTGATCGTGCTATATGAATATTCGTTTGTATGGAGCGGCCTCGAATTCCACATGTTTGGTGGGCACCTACACATTTAGTTATCACTGTTTGCAACATGTTCGTGAGGATTTTCGCAAATATTTTATAATCAACGTTGCATAAAGATATAGGCCTATATCCAGTTACTCGCTTCAATACTTCACTGTCGGTACTTTTCGGGATCAAAGTTGTATGGCCCTGATAAAAAGAAGGAGGAAGTTCACCAAGTTCATAGGCCTCTTTAAAAAGTGGCTCAAGAAAAGGAACGAGAAGTTCTTGAAATGCCATATAAAATTCCGCGCTAAGACCATCTGGGCCTGGAGTTTTGTTTTTCTGCAAAGTTCCAATTGCAAACTTAATTTCCCCCCTTAGTTATCGGTCCATCAATGGTGAGCCGATCATCCTCCTGTAAATGTGGCATTAAATTAATGAATCCGTCAGCTTTTCCTTCATAATCATCCAGAAGCTCGGACGCGGAGAACAACCTTTTGTGGTGATCCTCAAATGCGGCTGTTATTTGCTGTGTGTCTGTGCATATCGAGCCTTGTGATTCAATCTGCAATATCTGCTTGGACAGCGCGTATCGCTTTTCATCCCCAAGAGCTCTTTTGGTGGGTTCATCTTCAGTGAAACGAATAGCACGTGAACGAATCATTGCCCCTCTGTACGCCTCCGTGTCATGTTTCTGTATTTGTGCTCGAACTATATTTATTTCGTCCCCGTACAGCCCCGGCTCCTGGCTTTCAAAAGCGTGCAGCTTATTAAGTAAATCATAAAGGTAACGTTTTTCATCTTTTTTCCTCTGGGCTAGCTCGCATGAGATACTAATCGCTTCGTTCTTAACCTTTACCTTTTTTTTGTTCTTAACGCCACTGCTTTAAATTGCGGTGCAAACTGACCCTATGCAGGCTTCATGTCGGGTAAGGAATCGCGTTAACGTGTGTTGTTAAGCGTTTTAGAACAGTAAAGTAAGAACCGGGCGTCACACAAATCGAATTGCGTAACGAGTGGGTCGTTCAGTGCTCCAACCCATTACAAAAGCCTTAGGCAAAATTCTTCATCGTCGTCAGCCACAGCATCAACAAAGTGCACATAATGCGTTACAAGAGTGTAGCGGGTACCGCGCTTTTCTGAAGAATGACGAATAATGGCATAGTAGACGCTTCCCATCTACACAAAACTTATGATGATTTATATCGTAGTGGGTACCATGCAAGTGCGGTTGTTGTAGTTGCCCCAAGAATGTTTAAAAAAGGCTCTAGAAAGGCCGCTCTCCCAGCTTTCGCTGTGGATGTGCTGCGAGTTCCGCGCAGGCCTGGCGGTTTTTCGAGGCTACATGTGTAATTTGTGCAATCTGTTGCTTGAATAGAAGAATGAAAGTTAATAGAAGTATTAAAACATACAAACGGAATGTGTGCGCGTTTTTCTTTAGTTTTTTCTTCGAATCGAGAGTGATGTGAGACCTAGCTGCCTATATTTCTTTTGTGTTCGTGTTCTCGCCGTTCCCGCGTCGTGCCGGCGCCAGCCCTGACAACGCTTAGCATGTTTTTGGTGCATCGTCTCTTACAGCAGTTCCAGCTGTGGGACGCGCTGTGTCGTGGTAAGGATACAGGATCCATGCCAGCCTCTCCAAACGCATAGACGGATCCATCCCACAGAAACAGGCAGTACACTATAGAGCGAACGTCGAAACGATACAACACCGCTTGTGCGTGCGACCTGGTTTGGGCATGTCATGTGCACATAGTGTAATCTTGCGTGCGCATGGCGTGTTGATGCGTAAACGTCGTGTGATCTTCCGGCTCCGAGTTTCTCTGATACCGAAGAGGGCAGAGAAGGAATTTGGCTTGCGAGTGGCAAAGGTTTCAAGCTCACCTACCGGCATCATGCTTTCATGGCTCGTAATGAACCAATTAAAAAGTTCTTGTGGTACAAAGCTCTTCATTGGGCACGCGAACACTTCCAGTATCTGACTAATATTTCTCATGTGACCTGGTGAAGCGCCCTTTAAGAGTAAATTACAAACGAAACAAAAGCCATGTGCACATCTGATTTTTTTTACCTACTTTCTACTTTCCCCTGACGGCACTACATGGTTTCGCATTCGCTCTCCATATTCCTGCTGCTGCGCGCAGGCACCTCCTGTTTTCTGCCCCCCCCACCACGCCCAAGTCTTCAAGGAGGTGCTCCAATTCCATGGGAACACTGGACTGGAAAACCGGCTGTAAAAGCCGCCCGCCACGTCCTCGGCCATAGACGCCACTCTCCTCTTCTTCCCCTCTCCTATTCCCGCCTTTATTTTCCTCTCCCCATTCCACTGTACACGCTGGGACGTGCTCCCATTTAGGGTTGCAGAAATAGCGTCTTTTCCTCTCCCCTGCTCCAACCGCTCGCGCCATGTCAGTGCAGTGGGGTAAGGTGGCCGGCGCGTCCCATTTCACTGCTGCTACCGGTTCCTTCGCGGATGTTTATTGAACTAGGGAACGAGGTTGTTGCACCCCATAAAGTATCGAAATGTCAATTTTGCCCGGTAACATGAATTACGGTCACAAACTGTACTTGAAAGCAAAATTTGAGGCTAAATAGCGTTCATATAGGCACCAATTTTGACAATAGGCATTTATGGGCACTTATAGACACTTAGGCACAAACCATAGTCATTTATAGGCACTATAAAAACACCATAAAAGCCCTCATTTACCCCTAATTCATGCTCATATATGAAAGTGGCGCGATAGGAACGCAAGGAAAAAAATAGGCATTTGCCTATAATCCGGTCTCTAGTAATCACTCATTATCTTCCACAGTTTTCGCACCGGTGTACGCGTTGACGTACAGGGTTGGTTGTATCGTGTTCTGTGTCTGTTCTGTGTAGTTCCGCTTGTTGTTTCTTTCTTTTTTAAAGACGATAGTCCTCCTTGGGGAAACTTCAACGCAAGAAATTTGGTCTGGCTGTCTCTCTGTCTGTCCGTAACCCGATTCAGCTACTGGGCCAAAGTGTAACCACTTTCTGAACGCCCAGCCATCTTGAACTCGTGTTTGCGTTCATACTTGTGAACATATTCGATCAAAAAGCCACTACTACGCATACCTGAGGCGCGACATTAATATGTAAGTGTCAGGTCGTGTGTTCTTTTATTAGAAAATACATAGGTACGCAATTCTAAAGACCCTAGTGTCTTTTAGGCTGTGCTGAAAATGCGAAGCTGTGCATGCACTGCGACGCTTTGCACGAAAAAGCGCTTTGCCGACGATAAAGTCCAGCCGCTGGCAGTGACCCAGGCCATCGAAACAAACGTCAAAGCAAGTCTTGTGTTTCATTAATATGGCCTGCAAGGCATCATTCTCAGTCGGATTAAGGTCTGTACTCAAAGTGGCTTTGATAGCACCAGATGAACCTTATATATATATATATATATATATATATATATATATATATATATATATATATATATATATATATATATATATATATATAACGTATGAACAAGGCGATGGTAGGAGAAGCCGACGAAGAAGAAGTGCGCGTGCATTATAATAAATGGATGGCATCTGAACCACGACGTATCTCTGTTTTCTAACGTCACACAAGTCGACAGGATCGACCTAACCAGCCTGCCATGGCTAGGCCAAAGCCTCCGCTCAACATACCGAAGTACAAGGGAACACCAGAAGACGTCCCCGTCGACAAGTGGCTACTCCTTTTCGACACGAAGGCTACCGAGGCATCATGGACACACCGCGATCGGGTCAGTCACTTCAGCGAATACATCGAAGGGGAAGCGTTCAAGTGGTACGTGACAGAGATTTTCGGCAACGACGAGACATGGGACGATATAAAGCGCGACATGCGAAATCGCTTTGCTACGACTGACGGAGATGCCTTTCGTCTCTTCGTTCACTATCGGTTAAAAGGACGGCAGGTCATCAAGGATTACTACGACGAGAAAAAACGACTGCGCTCCTTGGCCGACCTTAAAGAGTGCCACAACTCTGGGTCGCGTAAACATTCAATTGCAAATTGGGACATGTCACAAAGAAAGTTTATGTACACGTTCTGCGAGGCATGAGAACACAATTAATACTTGGCCTAGACAGCGCTTCGTACTTCAATCTTTCTGTAAACTTGGAAAGCCAGTCAGTAACACAAGGACGTGAAAATTTGAACCTGTCGAATCACAATGAAAAGAAAACCACTCAAGCACCGCTGATGATAACCCTGAATTCCGAAAGCTTGCCAGAACATGAATCAGCAGTGCTCGACTCTCTTTTAAATAAGCATGAGGAGATCTTCTCGAAATCCCAGACAGATATTGGATGCATCACTACTGAGAAAGATAGTATTGCACTTAACAATGCTGTCCCTATTAATCGAGCACCATGCAGATGTTCACAGGCCGACAAAGCGGAAATTAACAAACAAGTTCTCATTAATCAAGGTGTTGTGAGGCCTTCGTTGTCTCCCTATGCCGCACCGGTCATGTTAGCGGAAAAGAAAGGCGAAGGACGTACTCGTCTTTGTATTGACTATCGCAAGCTCAACGCCATAACGGTACCCGACTATCAACCAATTCCACGTATAGATGACATTCTGAACCACTTGGGAAAGGCGAACTTTTTTCACTACGCTAGATGTAACGTCCGGATACTGGCATGTCCGAATGCATCCCGACGACGTTAAAAAACTGCGTTTGTCACGACTAATGGTCAGTATGAGTGGTTGGTAATGCCGTTCGGGTTAGAGAACGCTCCGGCTACATTTGAAAGAGCCATGAAATCAATAATAGCCAAACATCAGCTCACTAATGTTAACAATTACTTTGATGATGTGGTCGTATACTCAGAGACATTTGACGATCATATACGACACCTCGAGGCACTGTTGAAAGCTCTTGAAGACGAGAACGTAAAACTGAAACGGAAATAGTGCCAATTTGCAAGATGCAGCATTGAATACTTGGGCCACAAAATTTCACAAGGAATGGTGACACCTAAGCAAAGTAACGTGGCTGCAATACTCAAATTTCCGACACCTAAACGAGAGAAAGACCTCCAGCGTTACCTGGGCACTGTAAACACTTACCGTCAGTACATCCCTCATTTCAGCGACATCGCTCTCCCACTCACGAAACTACACCACAAAGAAACGAAGTGGACGTGGACAGAAGCATGCGAGCAAGCTTTTCGGGAACTGAAGTAGCGCATAACTGAAGAAGCGGTGCTTCGCATATACGACACTTCGAGACCATGTACTGTGTACTGTGATGCATCTGGCGAAGGCATTGGTGCAGTGCTGACGCAACCTGACGACAAAGGCAAGGAACATCCCGTTGCCTATTACTCCCGCATACTACTTAAGGACGAGGTCAATTACAGAAAGAAAATGCTATTACAGAAAGAAAATGCCGCTCCATTATAGAGGCCATTGATAAATGACATTGCTACCTTAATGGAAGGCCATTCACTGTTGTAACGGATCACTCTGCACTGCAGTGGCTGAAGAAAATTAAGAATCCTCAAGGTCGTCTCTTCCGGTGGTCGTTGAAACTATCGATGTATGAAGTAAACATCAAACGTCAAAAGGGCATAAGCGACGTCGAAGCAGATGCACTCTCCAGAGCCCCAATAGTTCAACTTCTGTCCCACGATGAACTTCAACGATGCAGCAATGAGCTCCCAAAAGGAACGTATTCATTGGAAAACAACGTAGTA
This sequence comes from Rhipicephalus appendiculatus, assembly GCA_030522465.1. Taxonomy (NCBI): domain Eukaryota; kingdom Metazoa; phylum Arthropoda; class Arachnida; order Ixodida; family Ixodidae; genus Rhipicephalus; species Rhipicephalus appendiculatus. The sequence continues at coordinate 50,454 of JALIZH010015853.1, read as the reverse complement.
ATCGTCAAAAGAAAAGGACTAAGGAAGAGCTATGTGCCCCGTGAACTACGCCCAACCATTCTTAAGAACGCACATCAACATGTTGGGCATGTCGGAGTGAAGAAGACCCTATCACTCTTGTCGCCGCAATATTATTGGCCGGTTTTGGTAAACGATGTTGCCACCTACATTCGGCATTGTGATACATGCCAGAGATGCAAGAAGACGAAAACAAAGAAGTATGGGACACTTGAATCCCTGCCTCCTGCTGAAGAGCCTTTTGACCTTTTTGCTATGAACACCATTGGGGGGATGTTTTGAATATGGCTCGTCAAAAAGGTTTATCCACTTGGTTATCGACCATGCTACTCGCTACGTATGGGCGTTCGCCCATAAAAGTGAGAACAGCGATGCCTACATCTCATGCTTAAAAACCATTTTTGCTGCCGGAAAACCACGGAAGTTCCTTTCAGATCGTGGAACAGGATTCACTGCAGGCAAATTTAAACAGTTTCTAAAACATAACCGAATACACCAACTCTTCACCTCATCTCATCATCCGCAATGCAATGATATGAACGAGCGGACAAACCAGACCATCGTAACCAGACTTAAGTGCAAGATCAATGACGAGCCACAGAAGTGTCACTAAGCTGCTGTCGGAGGTAATAGACGAATACAACAGAACGCCTCACGAAGTTACCGGCTACGCACCGTCCATCCTGATGTATGAAATTCCATCTTATCCAACTGTACTTAGGCCTCCTGAGACGCTCGCTTTACCGAAAAACCAGAATTGCGAGCTCTTATCCGCACCATTGTCCGAGAGAAACTTCACGGCCTTGTTCCGGCCAACACAGCTATTTCGCCTGGCCGCCCTCCTCCTCCCAACCTGCGTGGCATTATAAAGGACGAACTGGCATCAATGACAAGCGCCGCTCGTGCCCCGTCTCCCATGCCCTTGCGTGAGCCTTCGTACGCCGAAGTTGCATCACGGGCATCCGCACCAACTCCATCTGTGCATGCGGACGTTGTGTGCGACCGTTTGGCCTCGATTGAAGCACAGGCGCCAGTGCAACCACACTACTCTACCTGGCGTCCCTCACGTCCCGTCTGCTTCTACTGTGGCATACGGGGCCATATATTCCGCTTCTGCCGCTGCAGTCAGCAGGATGAACGACGTGGCTATTCTGCTTATGAAAGAGTCTTTGCCCCGAGATTTGATGCCTACGTTCCCGCACCGTATCCATCCTCCTCACGCCAGTCGCCTTCACCTCCGCTATCCCAAGGCGTGCCCCGCCCTTCCCGCTCACCTCGCCGCCGTTCTCCGTCACCATTTCGGCGTACGTCCTCACCCTTGCGTCCTGCTCCGATCTCTCTGGACAGCCACTCGGAAAACCAGAAGCTGCAGTTTTTGGAGGGGAAACTGCTCGTTATCGAAGCGCAACAATTCCTCCGTCTCGCCCCAGCCAATTTACTGCCAGTTTGTGTGGAAGGTGTTTCTGTTGACGCCCTTATAGACACTGGAGCTGCCATTTCGGTCATTAACCGCGAAGTGTGTTTTCGTCTACGGAAAGTCCAAACTCATTATGTCGGTCCCATGTTATGCGGCGCTAACGACAATCCTATTTGCCCTACCGGACAGAGTACTGCTCGTATCCTTACCGACGAAATCCGCCATCATGTACAGCTGGCCGTGCTTCCTTCATGCGCTCATCAGAACATTTTAGGCTGGGATTTTGTACCAGCTGCGTCTGCTGTGATGTCGTGTGGTCAACCTCTTATTCGTATTACGGACACTGAGTCTTTTTCTGCGTCCGATTTTTCGTCGGCCCACCTTGTCACAGCTGCGGATTTTCTACTGCCTTCAGGCCAAGAGCGTGTTCTTACGATCAGGTCACGAGACATTATAGACGGCGACGCAGTGGCTATTCCTTGCCAGCGATGCATTTTTCGAGGAATCGCCATCGCCTCTTGCCTAGTGCGGTTCTCCTGCGGTTATGCAAGCATCACTGCCTACAACACGACACTAGGACACTACTGCTGCCAGAGGGGACCATTGTTGCCAGCATTATCGAAGAAGCGCCGATATGTGTTGTCACTGTTTCACCTGGCCCCTCATTGCCATGGTGCACGCCCGCAGAAGGTTCATCTGGTGCTATCAAAGCCACTTTGAGTACAGACCTTAATCCGACTGAGACTGATGCCTTGCAGGCCATATTAATGAAACACAAGACTTGCTTTGACGTTTGTTCCGATGGCCTGGGTCAAACAACGGTGGCCGCTCATCGCATCGACACAGACGGATATCGTGTCATTCGCCGCCGCCCTTACCGTGTATCCGCTTCTGAACGCAAGATTATAGAAGAACAAGTCAACGACATGCTCGCACGCAACGTTATAAGGCATTCGGCGAGCCCATGGTCTTCCCCTCTTGTGCTAGTAAAAAAAGGATGGCTTGGTGCGATTTCGCGTCAATTATAGAGCGCTGAACAAAATTACCCGTAAAGACGTCAATCCTATGCCTCGGATCGACGATGCTCTTGATACTTTACAGGGTGCCGAGTACTTTTCAAGTCTCGATTTGCGCTCTGGTTGTTGGCAGATCCCGATGCACGAGTCCGATAAAGAGAAGACTGCATTAGCCACGCCAGATGGGCTCTTTGAATTCGATGTAATGCCTTTTGGCCTATGCAATACCCCGGCCACATTCGCACGAATGATAGATACGGTGCTGCGTGGATTAAAATGGAAGACCTGCCTTTACTACCGACGACATCGTCATCTTTTCGTCCAGCTTCTCACAGCACCTGGAACGGCTAGACGAAGTTCTAACGTGTCAAGCTAAGGCCGGTCTCCAGCGCAACACTAAGAAGTGTCGGTTTCTCAGTTTCAGTCTCAAGGTGTTGGGACACGTTGTCAGTAAACGTGGCATTGAGCCCGATCCCGACAAGGCTGCCGCAGTACAGCATTTTCCTACAGCCAGCATACCAAAGACCTTCGCAGCTTCCTCGGTTTGGCGTCGTACTTCCGCCGATTTCTGCGTGACTCCACCACTATCGTAGCTCCTCTGCACAAACTTCTAACCGCGAGCGCACCCTTTGTCTGGTCTGATGACTGCGAAGCTGCTTTTCACACTCTTATATTGTGCCTCACATCGCGGCCAGCGCTTCGCCATTTCGACCCTGCAGCGTCTACTGTCCTACACACTGACGCAAGTGGACATTGCATCGGTGCTGTCCTGCTTCAGCCGGCCGTGGGTCCGAAATAGTCGGTTGCCTCGACGGACTTTCTTTCATCCGCAGATCTTAGCACAATCATCGATCGGCTCACTGGTTTATCCCGTGCTCCCAACATCCGCTTAAGACGCCAACGTTTGAAACTCTAACATGGAACGTTAGAGTTACGTCGGCAAATTTACCATCCTCTCGGTAATCAATCGGTCCCGGTCGTCTCTCGCTCACTTCCTCTCCAGGTTTTACAATCCTTTCACGACGACGCGACAGCTGGCCACTTAGGTTTCCACAAAACTCGCGGCTTTTGGCCTGGCCTTTCTACTAGTGTGGCCAAGTACGTCGGTTCCTGCGCGTCATGCCAGCACCGAAAACGTACCACATCTCTTCCGGCTGGCCCTTTACAACATCTGCCGCGCCCGTCCTCTCCCTTTGAATTCATGGGCATAGGCTTATACGGACCCCTTCCGCTCACGCCCGCTGGTCGTCGCTGGATTGTTACGGCCGTGGAACACTTAACTCGCTACACGGACACGGCAGCTCTGCCCTCTGGTGCCGCCTCTGAAGTCGCCTACTTCGTCCTGCGCGCCATTATTTTGCGCCATGACGCCCCGCGTGTTCTTCTTAGCGACTGTGGCAAGACATTTCTGTCCCATGTCCTTCCTGAAATCCTCCAGGCCTCTAACACCATCCATAAGACCACATCAGCATATCATCCTCAATCAAATGGCATCACAGAGCGCTTTCGCCGAACTTTGTCCGACGTGATCTCCATGTATGTTCAACCAGATCACAAGAACTGGGACTCTACACTTCCTTTTGTCACGTTTGCCTATAATACTGCGGTACAACGCACGACGAACTACAGCCGTTTTTCCTCGTGTATGGCCGTGCACCGTCTTTTGTTCTGGACACCACCTTTTTGTCTACGCCCTCTTTTCCATCTACGTCTCTCCCAGAAGAGTTCGCTGCTCGCGTCGCCCAATGCGGTGAACTTGCTCGCACCACCACCGCTACCATACATGACAAGAGGAAAGTTGGTTTTGATGCGAGACATCGAGTTGTTTCGTTCTGCCCAAGCGACAAAGTGCTCCTGTGGACACCTATTCGTACACCTGGCTCTGTGAAAATTTTCTTCATAGATATCTCTGTCCATACACCGTGCTGGAAATGACATCTGCCGTGAGCTATCGCGTAGCTCCTATCAGTGCGACTACTGATCGTCGTCATCGTAACACCGAGATCGCTATGCCTCGCTCCTGAAGCTGTATATCCGGCGTTCCTACCCTTGCTGACCACTTTTGCGAAGCGGAGAAAATAGTGTGAGCGTCGACTGTGCAGTTCATCGTCTTCATCTGTATATACAAACCATCATATCATCATTATCGTTTTGTCACGCGGGCTGCGCCGCTTTGGCCTCGCGCGACTGCATTAAAATATAACCTTGCTACTGCCGTACCGGACGTCGCCTCATTAAAAAAAAAACCGGCAGATCCCACGCACTGTGGGAATCGATGTGATGCGAAGCAGCCAGCAAGGAGCAAATCATGCTGTACATAATATGCATGTCATTATTTACATGTTAGGGCCTGTTATTTGGGTTCGTCATACAGTCACGTCACGCAATACAAATTTTGGTGTATATCAAGCTAGCGAACTGGACGCAAGCGCACCATGAGCGTGACATGTAAATGGCATTGTAGATGACATGCATGCCATGATTTTCATGTTACAACCTGCCACTTATGTTCGCTTAATTTTTTACGTCGAATCGCAACGAGACGCCAGACCAATCTGCCTCCGTTTCGCATGCGTTCGTATTCTCGCGCTCTGCGCATCATGCACACGCCATCCACGTTCCAGCGTTTAAATTGACGGACAACCTGTCAATTCCAAATTGTGTTCCTCGAACGCCTGCGCCCACTGAGACGGGGTCGGTCAGAATAGAACGTGATGCGCGCGTCTCCCTCGTTGCATGATTAGAGACGCTGGTCACAGCGACGCTACGCAAGCAAAGCGCGAGCGCTGTAAAGTCCAACGCGACCAGCGTCCGTTTGCGCGCCCCGGCGCCCACCTGGCACTGTGCCAGGGCACGGCTGGAGGGACGGACGGACGGGGGGGGACGTCGGACGTGAACATGAGACATCAAAGGCTTTCACCTTAAAATTTGTATGTCAAGCTGGCGAAACGGCCACAAGGGTGTCATGAGCGTGGCATGCAAGTCATGTTGCACATGACATGTCATGATTTGCATATTGCCACTTGTCATTTATTCTCGTCATACAATCACGTCATTGAACAGCAAATTTGGTGTATATCAAGCTAGCGAAGCGGCCGCGGGAGTACCATGAGTGTGGCATGCAAGTCATGTTGCACATGACATATCACGGTTTCCATATTACCACTTGTCATTTATGCTCGTCATACAGTCACGTCCCTCAATACGAAGTTTTTTGTATATCATGCTAGCGAAACGGCCACGAGTGTGTCATGAACGTGGCATGTAAGTCATGTTGCACATGACATGTCATGACTTCCGTATTATTACTTGGCATTTATGTTCGTCATACAGTAACGTCACGCCATACCAAATTTGGTGTATATTAAGCTAGCGAAACGGCCGTCAGCGCGCCATGAGCGTGGCATGTAAATCATGTTGTATATGACATGCAGGTCATGATTTTCGTATTACCGCCTGTCATTTATGCTCGTCGTACAGTCACGCCCCTCAATACCAAACTTGGTGTATTTCAAGCTAGCGAAACGGCCACGAGAGTGTCATGAGCGTGGCATGCAAGTCATGTTGCACATGACATGTCATGATTTTCACACTACCACTTGGCATTTATGTTCGTCATACAGTCACGTCACGAAATACCAATTTGGTGTATATCAAGCTAGCGAAACGGCCGTCAGGGCGCCATGAGCGTGGCATGTAAATCATGTTGTACATGACATGCACGTCATTATCTGCATATTACCACCTGTCATTTATGTTCGTCATAGAGTCACGTCACTCAATCCCAAATTTGGTGTATATCAAGCTAACGAAACGGCCGCGAGCCCGCCATGAGCGTGGCATGTAAATCATACTTTTCATGACAAGTTAGTCATGATTTTCATGATATAACCAGTCATTTATGTTCGTCATACAGTCATGTTATGCCATACCAGATTTGGTATAAATCCCATTAACGATACGGCCAGGAGAGCACAAAGTCGTAGGCGGCTAGATAGATAGATAGATACGCTCAAAGTCGCCGAAGTTCGCTAAGAAATGCTTCGCATTTAAAAAAAAATATATACAGGGTGCCCCAGCTATCTTTAGCCAGAGTTTAAAAGTATAAGAATCACACGGAGTGACGGCGCGACCAAGTGCATGTTGCTGACTGTTGCCTGGAGTGAGTCAGACTATTTTTTCTGTTGTGATTAATTGCTTAATTAGGCTGCTTTAATTAACTAACATTTGAAGCAACAAAATGGGCCAGAAATTCCAATGAGAAAGTTGTAGATTGGTTTACAAAATGTCCGATTAGACAGTTTCGAACTCTGTATCTGTTAATTATCAATGTTTTTATGATAACTAGAAAATGCCCGCGAAATACAAAAACATACCACGTGACAAGCCCGCTCGCGCGCCAGTGCGCACGATGATTCCAGTGCTCCCCTAACTTTCCGCATGCAAACCACCGTAGCATTTGCCCGATTGTGCTCTCTCGACAAGGCCGCGACAATGGTGGTGGCTGTGCGATGAACACTTTTGCTATCGGCCGCAAAAGCGATAACCGCTGTGTCTGCTCATCGCTGTCATAAATCGGTGCGAGGGAAGCTTATCGTTTGTACGCGGAACGTTAGGGAGCACTGGAATCATCGTGCGCACTGGCGCGCGAGCGGGCTTGTCACGTGGTATTTCGCGGGCATTTTCTAGTTAGCATAAAAACACTGATAATTAACAGATACAGAGTTCGAAACTGTCTAATCGGACGTTTTGTAAACCGATCTACAACTTTCTCATTGGAACTTTTGGCCCATCTTTGTTGCTTCAAAAGTTAGTTAATTAAGGCAGCCTAATTAAGCAATTAATCACAACACAAAAAAAAGAGTCACAGTTTCACCGCAAGGGTGACGCAACGAATGCGATAGCAAAAAATTGTAATGTTATACGAAGTGAGGCTGGCAGCTAACTCTTTTTGGATCCGATCTCACGCAACTCTAGAAAACACTTCTTTAAGAGAATTCTCTTCGCGTTGAAAGCGCAGCACGTAGAAGGGTACGCCGGCCCGGCCGCCGAGAAGGGGAGATGAGAAGGGGAGATAAAGCGCGCGCCCGCGCCCGCGCTCGTAAAATCGAACGTCGCCCCCCCCCCCCCCCCCCCCGCCCGCTGTCAGCCGCCGAGAAGGGGAGATAACGCGCGCGCCCCCGCTCGTAAAATCGAAGGTCGCTCGAGGGACCCCCCCCCCCCCCTCGCGTCTTTTCACGCTCACGAACGACGGGCGCGCCCGGTTATATATATACATATACATATACGGCAAATGACGCCGACGCCGACGGCGAAAACCAGCCGCGAGTGTCCATACAATTGCTATCGCAATAAAATAGTCTGACTCACTCCAGGCAACAGTCAGCAACATGCACTTGGTCGCGTCGTCATTCCGTGTGTCGGCATATTTTTAAACTCTGGCTAAAGATAGGTGGGGCACCCTGTAGATATATATATATATATATATATATATATATATATATATATATATATATATATATATATATATATATATATATATGTATATATATATATATCTGTGCAGTACACAGCGCACTTCAACTGTAGTTGCGTTGCTGCTTTCATACCAGTACTATTCGTCGATGTCAGCATAAAAAATGCATTTGCAGGGCTATAGGCTTCGAAAGCACCGTCGGGCGGCGCCACTGCCCTTATCGCAACTGGGAATACCTACGGCGCGTTTTTCGCAACGACACTGCCCATACCGCTTCCGCGCATGCGCAGTACTATCGGATTGCATCTGTGGTGCGTCACAGTGTAACTATTGCTGACTAGCTGTGCTCCGGGCTGAATGAGGAGCGCGTGCGCGCAGGTAAACTTGCCGCCGCCGATGCCAAATCCAGCGAGACACCACCTTCTCCGGCAGCGTTTATTCCCACTAACGCGCAGCTCGGCTGCGCGAGCGTCGCGTCCTAACTTGAGCTTTGGTTCCCTATTATGACTATTCCGCTGCTCCGAACTATATGGGCCATTCTTGATACATTGGTCCCCTATGTGCTCGAAAAATTCTGTAGCGCACACTGATAAGTCCGGTGGAACTAGGGCAACATGTGAACAATAAGAGTACTTTCGTATGATGGGCAGCTGTTAATAACATTTAGAAGTGCTTCCACTGGGTCTAGTTGGTATGGCATTGTGAAGTGAAACGCTGCGCTGCATAGATGAAACGAGACAAAATGACACAGGAACACGAAACGGACGAGAACCTTGCGCAAGGTCCTTCTCCGTTTCGTGTTCCTGTCTCATTTTGTCTCGTTTCATCTATGCAGCGCATCGTTTCACTTCACAGCTGTTAATGTTAAAGTGGTGCTTAATAAAAAAAATACGTACTTGAATTAACGATGGTCACCATAACCACAGCACATTTAAGGTCATGACTCAAATACATGAGTTTCTCCTGCTGGCAGTGCCGTCCTGAAAAGAATGGTTGATACAACCGTTAGCCACTTCATAATATAACATCCTCAGGTACAGAGTAAATTTAGGGTCATGGATTTTTGTTACACTTGAAGAAAGGCTTTTTCTGATTACAAAATGGACAAGTTTTACGTCGGTTTTCTTCATCTAATGTTACTGGGCCGCGGCATGTTGTCCAATATATTGGACATTGGGACTCCAGGGGTGGCTTTCTCTGAGATCGGAGGGTGGGGCGTACTTCAGCCAGTGGCTTCAGCCCAGTGGTTGAAAGAAGGCCTCTCGCAATGCTAATATACTTTTAGATGTGAAGCATCTTATGGCGAAGCTTGATCCGGTGGTGGTGGTGGTGGTGTGCCGCGTGACCACCCTTACTGCGCATGCGCAAACCCTTTAAAAAAAAATAAAAAAACTTCTCTCCCCCCTCTCTCTCCTCTAGGCATCCCTCCCCGCGGCAACCACACCCTCACTGCGCATGTGCGTCCCCCCCTCTCTATCCTCTCCTACGCTCCCCCTCTCTCCTCTAGGCACCCCCTGCCCGCGGCGTCCACACCCTCACTGCGCATGCGCGTCCCCGCCCCCCATCTCTCGTCTCCTACGCTCCCCGCCTCTCTCGCCTCTCAACGCCGACGCAGGCAGCGTCTGCTAGCGAGTTTCTTGGTTCATAAAACCGACTGCTCGCGCTGCACAACAGTTATCTGGCCACCCCGTATATATGGCACTGAATCTTGACCTGCAAGGTGGTGCCGGTGGGAGATTTCTTTTATGCGTTGTTGAACAATAAAAATTCGCAGCGTGCGCGTTAACTAAAAGCGGACTGCGGGTCTCTGCGTCCAGTTGGAGTCTTCTGTCTCTCATTGCCCATTAGCAGCGATTGGCACGTTCCAGTAGCAAACACCGCTCCATCACTGCGTGCTTTGCGCCTCTCCAGTTTTCTCTCCTGCGCAACGCTGCGATGAGCGCCAGCGTCAACGCCGCCGCTAGTGTAAGCGTTAGCGTCCGCTGCTTCGCATCTACACATGGTTCCTTTTAGCGGGAGATGGTGTAATTTTTAGATGCGAAGCATCTTATGCTCGGGGCTTAGTCCGTCCCTCCCGCGTCCCGCGTCCGGCCACTTACATGGAGTAGGGAAGCACCCATTATGCGAACCAGAACACTGTAGTAATATAAAGGCCGTCAACCACTACTACAGTCATCAGAGTCATGGCCGAGAGCACAGAGAGGCTGCTTAGCAATGGCTAGGCAGATGGTGTCTGTCGCCCAGGTTGACCCCATTCCTTGATCTTGCTTGCATGCGTTTGGAGGGGGGCTTAGTCCGTCCCTCCTTCCCGCGTCCCACACCACCACAGCGCATGCGCGTCCCCTCCCTCTCCTACGGTCACCCCCCTTTCTCTCCTCTAGGAATCCTCTACTCTACGGAGCGTCCCCCCACACCGCATGCGCGTCCCCTCCCCTATGCTCTCCTATGCTAACTCCCTGTCAATCCTCTAGGAATCCTATACTCTACGGAGCGGCTCCCGCGTCCCACACCCTCACAGCACATGCACGTCCCCTCTCGCTCTCCTACGGTCCCCCCGTCCTCTCCTCTAGGAATCCTCTACGGAGCGGCGCGCACGACAGGTGGTGTGACAGCTGCATACTCCGCTGGGGGGCGCCACTGTAGTTCCGCGGTATGAAAATGACGGAGCGCGCGCGCCTCATTCTCTTTCCTGTGCAGCGCCGCCATGAGCGCCCGGACCGTTGCCGTGAAATGAGAGCGGCGACGTTCCTCCCGCTCAAGCTAATTATCTCCCCGCTGCTTCGCATCCACACATGGTTCCCTTTAGCGGGAGATGGGGAATTTTTTTTATTCTTTGCTTCTTACGATTGGTGACTGCAGATCTGAATGGTCATCAAGATTTCAGCTGATGAATTTGTGTTTAAGACGAGAGGACATTTTCTAAACACCACCGTTTCTTCGTTATGCAATAGAATAATAGACACTTCGTGCAAAACGAACTTCGTTTTTAGGCGGCGACCTTCCATTCTGCCGCGAGCAGCTTTAGGAATGTCCGAAAATCGTGGGAAGCGACAAATTGTGTTTGTTCTCACTTGGCAGATAGGTATCAGAGTTGTGGTTGCTGCCTGTCTGAGTGATTCTCGCTGTCCTTTGAAATCTGCAACGCTTCAGTCACTGGAGCCTCTGCCACAGGCACGCGAAAATCCGAAATGTTGAGGACCTCCCTCGATATTAGCTGCTGGTCGCGGTTTTAGTATTTATTTGCTTTTTTAATATAATAATAATAATAATAATAATAATAATAATAATAATAATAATAATAATAATAATAAAAATAAAAATAATAAATCAATACCAACAATAACATTTATAATAATAGCAATATTTCGTTTTAAAACATGATATAATTGCGCGAAAATCTTATTTTCTACATAGCACCAATAGGGCACACGTGCGCGCCGAAGGCGGGTGAGGAGAATCGAGGAGGAAACGCTCGCGCGGAGGAGAGCGTCGTTACTTTCCTAGGTCAAGGGGCTTTACGCTAAGCTGCTGACCACCATGTTTCAGTTAGTATTGGGTAGGATGCCAATCCTAAGAGTCGGTGTCTCGTCCCATCCTTATCTCCAGTATGAACGAATGAAAGGGAATTTCAAGAATTAAGAAGTCGTTTTTCTTCATTAGACACAGCATCAATTAGAACCAAACGGCAAGAAAGCCAAGGAAAGATCACGGGATGTTCTTTCTAGTAATTATGAAGTAATTGTGAAGAAAGAAAAGTGGACGAAAAGATAACTTGCCGCTGGCAGGGGCCGAACCTGCGACCTTCGAATAAAGCGTCCGATGCTCTAACACAGAGCTAGAGGCGGTCATCCCTCCGCCACTTTTATGGGCTATATAGGTGCATTAAACTTGCAAGTCTTAGTCAGCGCCGCCAGAAGCCATGGCGGCGAGTGTAGAACACTCTTTTTCTGCCTGCTGGCGTCAGGAAGCACGTGGTCTTTTAGGGGCGAAGCTCCTTAGGGTGTGGGCCTGTCCCTCCTCTGTAGTAGTAGTAGGTAGGTAGGTAGCCACGTGTAGTGGAATGTACCCACTCCACGTGATAAAGATTGCGATGACGCAGTATAGTGAAATGTACTCACTACACGTGATAAAGATGACGATGACACACTATAGTGGAATGTACACACTACACGTGATAACGATGAAGTATAAGCGCGTTCTAGTATAGTGGAATGTTCCCACTACACGTGATAACGATGACGATGACACTGATGACCATGAAGTATAAGCGCGTTCCAGACCACACATTCTCATTGTGCCATGGATGAAAACGATCGAGCTTCGGCCACTGATCATCATTCACTTCGTGGATATAGCGTGAATTTTTTTTTATTAGCTGGAAGCTCACCAAAATTCCTCGCATACTACCCGAAGGCATCGAATCTGCCAGAAAGAGACGATGGCGTTATTCTAAGGTCGTAGACTCGGTCCCTGCCAGAGGCAAGTTTGATTTTCGACCACTTTACTTTCTTTGCGTTTACTACCTAATTACGAGAAATAACATTTCCTATACTTTCCTTGGCTGCCTTGCCTGTTCAAATTAGTGCCCTATCTCCAGTAGTGGTATGACACCGCGCTCAAGGTAGAAGGTACTCTATTGGTGAGGCGCAGGCTGGCAGCCTCAACTCAACAACGTAAAACTGAAAACGCCAACAACGATGCTATGGTTTGTATATATGCACACGATCTATCCGGATGTATGCGCAGCGAACAGTAGTTTGTGAGCATGCGCGTATGCCTCACGAATGCCGGCACAACAAAGAAATACGTATACATTTCACTTCACGTATTTAGTGTCATTATATTGATGGCGGATAAAAAGAACTGAGTGAAGATCTCGTACCATGCTCGTTGATGTATATTCTGTCGAATTCATGCTTATGTATAACTCCTGTGAGTTCTTGTCTTATCCTGCAGAAGTAAAAAAAATACAAATGTGCAATCAGCAGGTATTCACTGCTCACAAAAGTCACAGTTTCGCCACCAGGCGAAGCAATGAACGCGATAGCAACAAATTGGAATGTCAAGCGACGAATGCCAGACAGGTCGAAACGTGCAGCGCGCTGCTCACGCACACATGACGCAACAAAACAACACGCACAGAACAAGAGCGAACTAACAACGTTCAGAGCTCGACACTTAACACTCTGCTCAAACAAAAACGACGCACGAAACGTATTCACAGGTACAGACGAGCGCGAACTAACAAGTGTCGCAGTTGTTACTTCGCTGTGTCTGAAAAGCGTGCTCTATTCGCAAACGGGGGGACTGCAGCGAGCGAAGTGACCTTCGCTACAACGCAATCGTTCCGGCGAAAGCCCAAGACATGCGATTCTCCCCCACCGCGAGATAAGCGCACGGGCGTCTGCACCCCACGGGACAAAGTATACGCGTGGGAGTTGAGTGCATGAGCGCGCGTCCGTCCTTCCCGCGTTCCGCGTCTCACACCACCACAGCGCATGCGCGTCCCCTCTCCCTCTCTCTCCTCTCCTACGCTCACCCCATTCCTCTTCTCTAGGAATCCTCTACTCTACGGAGCGGCCCCCGCGTCCCACACCCCCCCACAGCGCATACGCGTCCCCTCCCCCCCTATCTCTCCTCTCCTACGCTCACCCCCCTTGCTGTCCTCTAGGAATCCTCTACTCTACGGAGCGGCCCCCCGCGTCCCAGATCCCCACAGCGCATGCGCGTCCTCTCCCCCCTCTGTCCACTCCTACGCTCACCCCCCTTTCTCTCCTCTAGGAATCCTCTACTCTACGGAGCGGCTCCCGCGTTCCACACCCCCACAGCGCATGCGCGTCCCCTGCCTCTCTCTTCTCTCCTACTGTCCCCCCCGTTCTCTCCTCTAGGAATCATCTACGGAGCGGCGCACACGACAGGTGGTGCGACAGCTGCATACTCCTCTGGGGGGCGCCACGGTAGTTCCGCGGTATGAAAATGACGGAGCGCGGCGCCTCATTCTCTCTCCTGTGCATTGCCGCGATGAGCGCCCGGGACACTGCCGCGAAACGAGAGCGGCGACGTTTCTCCCGCTCAAGCTAACCATTTCCCCGCTGCTTCGCATCCACAGATGGTGCCCTTTAGCGGGAGATGGGGAAGTTTTTTTCTTTGCGGCTTTAATAAATATAAAGATACATATACATATACGGGGCATGACGGCGACGGCGACGGCAAAACCAGCCGAGAGTGTCCATATAATTGCTATCGCAACAATAACAGTGCACAAGTTCATCAAACTGCAATTCTCAGAAAGCGCAGTACGGCCGCTGATGACCAGATGAATAGAAATGTATCTGGCAAAACGTTATGCAGCTGGAGTGCTATTATCGAATACCTAGAATACACGTGGTTTCTTTAGATGTTTTTTCGGCATATAAATCAATATGTGCGGGTCCTGGGAAAGTTCACATTTTGCATTCATTTACAACCACTGTGCCTCTACTGATGTCTGACACAAAGTGTAAACCTGGCTGACCGAGAGATAACCTTCATCTATTACCTCTCAGAATGAATTGGCCGAAACGTTTACTCTATAGTACCATATAATAAGCTGCAAACTTCTAGGAAACGAATGGGCTCGTTGCACTTTTGAGCATTTCCTGCATCCGAATATACGCTTGAAGACAGGAACCCCCTCAGCGCAAAGGAAACGTTGTCATGAAAGAATTCAAGGTAAGGTAGGTAAAAGTGCACTAGTGAGTCAGCTTTCCTGTGGAAGATTCTGTGGTCCCCGATGTACTGCTATGTAGGTATACTGCGATTCATTAAAAAATGGACGTATATTCTTATTAGAGATAACACTGACAAAATGAAACCGTTTGCTTTGCAGTTTGGTAGCTGTACAACTGAATGAGGGTGCAGCATGCATTATGTAATTCCTGCTAAGTGAGCAGGCGTACTTCAGTTTATTTGAGCTACATCTTTTACTTTCACATTACCCTATGTCTGCCTGAAAATGAAGCAGATTGTTTGTGAGCGATAGTACTGCTCCTCCCGATGCGAACACAGGAAACGGCCCGTTGCGTGTTCCTCACCTTCAAGCACAGTCAAGTTCAACCCTCGCGAAAAAGCGTCAGCAAAGCACTGATGAGGCACGTTCGAAAACAAGAACAGCAGATAATGTGAGCCTTTCGGACCGCCACGCCGAGGTGCGCTGGCTGCATCCGAGTTCACTACGCGTGCGGTCCTAGAGCGCCGAGCAGCGTCTATGTGTTGAGAATGGGGTGCAGCGCGTCGGTACCATTATTGTGATACAATAGTGGCGCAGCTCATGACATATCTCAATGTTCCTTTCTCACTTTGTGTCATGGCGTGTAGTGGAAGTGTGGGGTTCACGAGAATGTCATCATGGAAGATCACAGATTGCCATCAATATCTCCGAAATACCCGGGAGCTCGCGAGGACGGCCCCTTTGACAAGTGTCTACGGCTCTTAAAGGTGAAAAGTACCGCCGCTGCATGTATTAAGAGAGATTAACTGTACAACACCTCTTATTACCATGAAGCGGAATCCTTCTGATGGCACCTTACCGAAATGTCTGACACTGACGCATCTTGGACGAACTCCACGAAATTTATGAAGCAACGCTTTGCAAGCGCCGTTGTGGACTGTCCAATTGGGCGTCCTGTATCGCTGAACCACCGGAAGTGAATCTTACGTACCTGTGGTGCATGTGGCCCTCCAACCGTCTATACTTTTCATGTGCCACGACGCCCCCCTTTGCTGGCCACCTGGGTCATCAGAAGACCTTGGCTTGCATAAAGGGAGAGTTTTGGTGGTCTGGCGTGCGCAATGATGTCTACTTGTACGCGTCATCCTGTACATCTTCTGAAGCTCGCAAAGTAGTCACCAACCCGCATCCTGTGCCCTTACAACCAATCAGCCCTCCCAACGAACCGTTCGATGTGGTGGGAATTGATCACCTGGACCCACTTATTCGCGAGAAGCATGGAAACAAATTTCTTTTGTAGCAACCATTGGTCGGCAAAACATGTGGAGCTTCATGAAATATATTTTGCCCTTGGGACTCACTCGGACTCAGATTCACCAAAATTTTCCTCAACCGGACTTACTCGGACTCAGACACACTAAAAATTTTTCCGAGCCGGACTCACTCGGACTCAGACTCACGAACATTTTTCGCAGCCAGACTCACTCAGACTCAGACTCACGGCTCCATCTGAGTCTGAGTGATTCTGAGCGAGCCGACTCATGAGTCCGTTAGCGTACAATTGGCTTCTTCGAACTTGGTGTCAATGTTCTTTATCACCAATATCTCGCATAATCGGGGATCTTTTTCGCGCCTTTTGACCTCGTATCTTCAAATATGAGATATCAGTGGTTGCAATCCAGCAAGCACCTTTTATTGAAGAAGATGACTCACATGAAATACTTTTATCGATAATTCCCGGAACAGAGTTTTCGGGGGTGGAAGTGAGGTCGTGGCACCCCCCCCTCCTCCGTAACTCACGCCTCTGATCAATAAATATTCAGCTGGCGTATGAACGTTGGTGCTTTGAAGTATGAGTTATTTGGCCTGAGTATAAACTTGAGCCTACGTAACGCTGATAGTAATGCTGCAGTTGAGTAAGTAGCACCATAGATCGGCAAAACAGTGTAGAGCTCACTCAGACTCCCTCAAGAAACACATTTTGGGCTTAGGGCTCACTCAGACTCATACTCACCAAAATTTTCCTCGACCGGACTCACTCGGACTCAGACTCACTAAAATATTTTCCCAACCGGACTCACTCGGACTCAAACTCACCAAACTACTACTCACCCAGACTCACTCAGACTCAGACTCACGGCTCGATCTGAGTCCGAGTGAGTCTGAGTGAGTCGAGTCATGAGTGAGTTTGCCGACCTATGGTAGCAACAGACTACATGACTATTTGGCTAAATGTCCGAGCTTTTCCTCACTCTAAAGCCACCCATATTATGACTTTTATTAACGAGTCCCTCGTATACCCGCATGACCCGTCGAAATTGTTGATTACCGGCCGTGGGCCGGCATTCATGTCGCGGACCACCAACACATTCCTGTGTAAGCATGAAATTACCCACGCAACAGCCACACCTCAACATGCACAGACAAATGGACTTGTCGAACGCACCAACCATACCATAAAAGACGTCATTTCTTCCTACGTCTTTAGACAATTGGGATGACTACGTCGTTGCTGCGGCATTCGCTCTCAACATCTTCCAAGAATAAATCGCTCGCGAAACGCCATTTCACTTGCTGAACAAGCGGACGCCAAGGCTACCGCAGCAACACGTTGGTTTAGTCACGCCTCTGCAAGAACACCCCCTTAGTGCTGGACTCCAGCGAGACCCTGCGACAGGCTCGCCTCCGAGCTCGGTTAGTCATATTGCATCACCAAGCCCAGCACAACAAGTCTTCTCACCAAAAACCTGCTAGCTCTTTCCAACCGGGCGATTTAGCCATCGTTGGGCAGGCACTGCGCTTACCCCGGCGCTGCGAAAAATTCTTACCCGGATTTCCTGCCGCTTTCCTTGCAATGGTAGCAAGGAACACCGCAGATTAAAGAAAGATCGGGATGACAGGGAAAGAGGACGAAGAGGGACTCTTTTCATTTATTTCTTTTTTTGAACTTCAATGGCTTGAGCGTTCGTAAAGTATAGTGTTTACTATTCGTGTGTTTTGATTTTTCAGTTAAATGTATTTATGCACTAAAAGCTGTTTGATAAAAACCGAAAAGAATGTTGGCATTAATCGAATGCTGAATTATCGAAAGTATAAAGAAAACAATAAAAAAGTGTCTACTGTATCAGTGAATGCATTTTCATTTTCTTGATGATATGTAAATTCAGCACCCATTTCGCTTAAAGGGGCCCTACGACACAAATTAAGCGTGTTGTTTTCATCGCTTCTTCTCAAACTGTGGAATGCACCGATATCGTTGCGCGAGTGGCAAAGCCAAAAACAATGCTGTTATAATTTTATTTGTATGGAGAAACCACACTGTTTTCGGACTGGAGCGACACGCAGCGGCTATTCTTGTGATCGAAAGTGACGCTTCATCACGTGGAATGACGACATAGGCCGTGCGTTTTGATTGGCTCGACGCGACAAGTCACGCGTAATATTCATACCGTCCCGAATAGCCCACACTATTCTGCGCAAAAAACTATGGAAGCACTCTTCATACTTCCCCAGATACAAAAGGATTTCTGTTTTTAAATACGAAAACGTGAAAACAACTGCAGAACGACGCTAGGAGCGCTGCACAACGGCCACCACGAGGCGAGTCTCCCGGCACGTCTCTGTAAGAGGCGCGCGGTGATTCGAACCGGCCTTTGCCGTCAGCGGGTGAGCGAAATGCGAAAGGGAACGTTTTTTCTCGTCGTCTGCCGGGGCTTTGAAGTTTGAAGGCTAATAACTTCCGTTACCGTGCACCGATTTCGATAATTCTTTTTGCGTTCATCTCAGTATTCGGCGCTTCATGAACTCCAGCGCTGCAGAGTGCAGACGAAAAAGCGTCGCAGGGCCCCTTTACGAGCAATGTAAAAGCCTCAATTTTGGTCATGCGCGACATCGTTCAGAATGTGAGTGCAGCTCAAGACACCCGCGCCTTAAGCCGAAACACGCTCTGAACCCATTTTTTATTACGTACCAACCCCGCCAACGCCAGCAGGTACATGTGACGGTAGTTTCTGCGCAGGTAAAATGGCCAGCGGCTGATCATGTCTCTTTGGCCATGCGATGTATCGAACGAGGTTTATGCCAGCGTGCGGACCACGGCTGCAAGCTGTTCATCTTCAACAGCACCCGGCATGTTCGAGTTTGTGACATTGCGCGCGAATTGAATCAACTGAAAACGAAGCTGCTGAGCGCTGGATACGCACGTAGACAAATACGTGGTCAGTAACTGATCAAGATAAACATGCGGACAGCGCCGCCTTGTTTCGGTTTTGCACGTACGTAGTTTTCGCTCTTTCGCGTCGCATATTTGCGGTACTTCGTGCTTGGCGCGCTTAATTAAGAGCGTTGCGGCCAAATATGACCACATTAACGAGGTTACACACACATACACACGCACGCACACACACACACACACACACACACACACATACACACACACACACACACACACACACACACATATATATATATATATATATATATATATATATATATATATATATATATATATATATATATATATATATATATAGGTCGCAGGTTCGGATCCTGCCGGTGGCAAGTTATCTTTTCGTCCACTTTTCTTTCTTCACATTTACACTACAATTACTTGTAATAACGTCCCCTATACTTTCCTTGGCATCATTGTCTGCTAGTTCTCATTAATAATGTGTTTAACAAAGTAACGAGCCCTTAAGTTCACACTTCTTTCCTTCGTTCATAGCGAGGGTCTCGTTCTGGCAGACTTGTTGCCTTCAGGTGGTATACGAGGGATTATTGGTCAGCTGCCAGCTCGTAATAAGATCACGTGCTACGTGACGCCTACAGGCAAAAAGAGTGTTCCACACTCGCCGTAATGGCAACAGGCGGCGCTGACTGACGCTCCCACGTTTAAGTGCACATATCATCATCATCATCATCATCATCATCATCAGCCTGTCTACGCCCACTGCAGGGCAAAGGCCTCTCCCATGTTTCGCCAATCAACCCGGTCCTGTGCTTTCTGCTGCCACGTTATACCTGCAAACTTCTTAATCTCATCTACCCACCTAATTTTCTGTCTCCCCCTCACGCGTTTGCCATCTCTTGGAATCCAGTCAGTTACCCTTAATGACCAGCGGTTATCCTGCCGACGTGCTACGTGCCCGGCCCATATCCATTTCTTCTTCTTGATTTCAACTATGATATCCTTAACCCCCGTTTGTTCCCTGACCCACTCTGCTTTCTTCCTGTCTCTTAAGGTTACACCTATCATTTTCCTTTCCATCGCTCGCTGCGTCGTCCTCAGTTTAAGTTGAACCCTCTTTGTAAGTCTCCAGGTTTCTGCTCCGTAGGTAAGTACCGGTAAGATGCAGGTGTTATATACCTTCCTCTTGAGGGATAGTGGTAGACTACCATTCATGATTTGATAATGCTTGCCGAATGAGCCCCATCCCATCCTTATTCTTCTAGTTATTTCACTCTCATGGTTCGGCTCCGCGGTTACTACCTGTCCTAAGTAGACGTACTCCTTTACAACTTCTAGTGTCTCGCCACCTATTGCAAAGCGCTGTTCTCTGCCAAGATTGTTCCACATTACTTTAGTTTTATGCATATTAATTTTCAGACCTACTCTTCTACTTTCCGTATCCAGTTCAGTAATCATAAGCTGTAATTCGTCTCCCGCGTTACTCATCAATGCAATGTCATCAGCGAATCGCAGGTTACTGAGATACTCTCCATTAACTCTTATCTCGAATTCACCTAGACTTGGGGAAGGAACGGCAGAAACTGATCCGCAAGAAGCCGATTAATGAACTAGCTCTGAGAGGGAAAGTACAGGAATTCAGAGTTTCACTTCAGAATAGGTACGCGGCTTTAACCGAGGAAACCAACCTTAGCGTTGACGCAATGAATGATAATCTGACTAGTATCATTAAGGAGTGTGCAGTGGAAGTCGGGGGGTACAGTCGTTAGACAGGACACTGGTAAGCTATCCCAAGAGACGAAAAACCTCATTAAGAAACGTCAAACCATGAAAGCCTCAAATGCAACAGACAAAATAGAGCTGGCGGAGCTTTCCAAGTTAATCAATAGGCGTAAAGTAGCCGACATAAGAAAGTATAATATGGAGAGAATTGAGCATGCTATAAAGAACGGAAGAAGCCTCAAAGCTATGAAGACAAAACTGTGCATAGGCAAAAATCAGATGTATGCATTAAGGGACAAGGAAGGCAAGGTCACAACCAATATGGATAGAATAGTTGAGGTGGCGGAAGAGTTCTACAGAGATCTGTACAGCAGCCGAGACAGTCAGGATGATAATGTAAGAAGCAATAATAGCCCAGAGGAATCGGACATCCCACCAGTATTGACAGGAGAAGTAAAGAAAGCCCTAAAGGGAATGCAAAGAGGCAAAGCCGCTGGTGAGGATCAGGTAACATCAGACCTGTTAAAAGACGGTGGAGAGATTGTGTTAGAAAAACTAGCCACCCTGTATACGAAGTGTCTCTCTACGGGGACGATACCAGATTCTTGGAAGAACGCCAACATCATCTTGATCCATAAGAAAGGGGACGTCAAGGACCTGAAAAACTACAGGCCCATCAGCTTACTGTCCGTTGTCTACAAGCTATTTACAAAAGTAATTGCTAACAGAATTAATACGACATTAGAGTTCAATCAACCAAAGGACCAGGCAGGATTTCGTACAGGCTTCTCAACAACAGATCATATTCATACTATCAATCAGGTGATAGAGAAATGCTCGGAATACAACCAACCCCTATACATAGCCTTCATAGATTACGAGAAGGCATTTGATTCGGTGGAGACATCAGCAGTCATTCAGGCACTGCGGAATCAGGGCATCGACGAAGCGTATATAAACATAATGGAAGAAATCTACAGCGGATCCACAGCCACTATAGTCCTCCATAAAGAAAGCGACAGAATCTCAATAAAGAAGGGCGTACGGCAGGGAGACACGATGTCTCCAATGCTATTCACCGCGTGTTTACAGGAGGTTTTCAGGGCCCTAGATTGGGAAGAGTTAGTGCACATATATACCCTATAAAGTGGACGGAGGGATGACCGCCACCGTAGCTCAGTGGTAGAGCATCGGTCGCGTTATTCGAAGGTCGCAGGTTCGGATCCTGCCGGTGGCAAGTTATCTTTTCGTCCACTTTTCTTTCTTCACATTTACATTACAATTACTTCTAATAACGTTCCCTATACTTTCCTTGGCATCATTGTCTGCTAGTTCTCATTAATAATGTGTTTAACAAAGTAACGAGGCCTTAAGTTCACACTTTATATATATATATATATATATATATATATATATATATATATTACAAAAAGTAGAACGGAGTTTCGCGGAAGAAACCTAGCATGTATTGTTCTTAGTACACCTGATCAAACACTCCTATTTTTTATAAGAATTAATCAGTCATAATTACATTTTTATCTCCACAAGTATCTATCTAATCATCAAAATGTGAGAATGAGGTATATGTGAACATGTTGAAGGGATATCTCACTGCGCTACTTGCACCTCGTTCTAATTGCGGGCTCAATTTTTCCTGTTGATAAAGAAAGCCCGCGAAAACTGAAAAGTAACACGTGACTGGACGGCTGCGCGCATCAGGAAGCAGCGCCCTCAAAATGGCTCACTGTGAGGCAGCCAGTATGAAGGAAAAAATACACAAAGGAAAAAATATGGGTCACCTTTCCTGCGCCTGCCTAGCTGTAGAAACGCGCTGCTTTCATGTTGCAGCGTCAGGCCGTAATCAGAACGTTGCTCCGGCGGCGTTATCGAAGAAAACAGTTCGCCGTGAGATATACATAATGATAGTTGGGTACAATCGAACTGAAAGAATCCCTGCGAAATTGCGACGCATGTTGTTGGCGCTCGTGCTGTACCCTTGCCAAAGTGCGGAACACCGTTTCTGATAAAGGACGGCAGGCAAAGCGGTTTCTTGCAGTAAGCTTATTTGATGACGCTTCTGTTTTTTTGCGGCCGGGAGCGCAGTCACGTCTTATTTAACATGAAAGTGTTTTATGCCGGGGTCCACCACGGCTCCACTGGCGTATTTCCGTCAAGGATATGCCGTTTCAAAATATACACTAACAGATGGCGAAGAAAAAGCTAGCAGAAAAAATTCATCGTAATAACTTTTTTAGTGTACCAACTAGCTGCACTTTCAGTATTATTCCAAGAAAAAATTCCGCCACCGGGAGTCGAACCTACGATCCCTCGCTCCTGAGCGCGCGACCCTAAACGACTCGGCCCCAAAGGACACTTTCTTGAGCATACTAACGGCGAGCTATTTAAATACACCATTTGCCCTTGGCGTTACTGAGAGCTCGTTGGCTTCAGCGTGTTTTCATCATCACTAGCGAGATGGCACGACGGCCTCGAGAAGCGCGCTTTAAAGGTCGTCGCCCCGCCCGGAGCGATGCGCGTGCGCTTATCTCGCGATGGGAGCGGTTTGTACGTCTTCTGCTCTCACCGCAAGTTGGAGAGGGCACGAAGGTCACTTCGCTCACTGTAGCGGCCGCTTTTGCGAAAGGATTACGCCGCTCACACATAAAGAAGTTACAGCTGTGGCTGTTTTTAGTTCGCGCTCGTCCTGTGTATACTTGTGCGCTCGTTTCGGGCGTCCTCCTTTGTGTTTGAGCAGGGCGCTTTAAGTGTCGAGCTGTGACTGTTGTTAGTTCGCGCTCATTCTGTGTATGTCCTTTGCGTGCGTCCTTCCTGATTGATCAGAGCGTTCCATATTTGGAGCTGCTTGCCGTTCTTCGTGTGACATGACAATTTGTTGTTATAGCATTCATTCCTTCGCCTTTGTGGCGAAACTGCACAATAAACGCTCAGCTACTTCTGTGAAGGCACGTTTCACTTTTGTGTTATACCGATTCTAATGACAGAGCGATCAGCCATGTTTTTTTCACGTTTCGCCGGCTTCATTCATCAGC
The DNA here is from genome assembly GCA_030522465.1 of Rhipicephalus appendiculatus. Classification (NCBI taxonomy): domain Eukaryota; kingdom Metazoa; phylum Arthropoda; class Arachnida; order Ixodida; family Ixodidae; genus Rhipicephalus; species Rhipicephalus appendiculatus. The sequence goes on along the minus strand of JALIZH010015853.1, from coordinate 26,860 downwards.
CAGAAAAATGAATACGGATTTATTGCGTTGTTGAAAATTGAGCAGCTAGATGGCATTCGAACATGCCGACATATGCCTCATCAGCATTTTGATAATTATGTTAGTACTTGTGCAGTTATGAACATAATAATGACTAATTTATGAAACCTTATTCATGAAAATATTAGTGGTGGCTACTACAGACTAGTGCGAACAATGTGTACTATATATATATATATATATATATATATATATATATATATATATATATATATATATATATATATATATTGTGAGCACTATTCATACTCTTCATCTTCTCATCTGTAAATACACATCATCGTCACTCGAGCCAGAGCCCCCCTGCTCAGACCCCTGCTGACATCGGGAACAGCCTTCGCTTGGACGAACGATTGCGACATCGCTTTTGACACCCTCAAGGCGGCGCTGACATCTGACCCCGTGCTCTGTCACTTCGACGAACATGCCCCTACCTGTCTGCACACCGACGCTAGCGGCCATGGCATCGGTGCCGTCCTCGTACAGCGTGATACAACTGGTCGAGAAACAGTCGTCGCCTACGCCAGCCGCGCACTCACGAATCCTGAACGAAACTACTCTATTACAGAACAAGAATGCCTGGCTGTAATTTGGGCCGTACAGAAATTCCGCCCATATCTTTACGGACGCCATTTTACCGTAATAACGGACCACCACGCGTTGTGCTGGCTGTCGTTGCTGAAGAATTTGTCCGGACGCCTTGGCCGCTGGGTGCTCCGACTCCAAGAATACACATTTGAAGTTGTTTACAAATCTGGAAAGAAACACCAAGATGCCGACGCCCTCTCCCGTTGCCCTCTCCCACTACCATCTACTACGAGCAAGCCTATTCATTGCTCGTCCCATGACGACGAGGATACGTGTCCGCTAACGTTATCGGAAATGGCGGTTGCTGGCCCGGTGTCATCCACTCGCTACACTCAGCTGGCCTCCTGTCAAAAGCAAGACCCATACTGCTGCCGCATGGTTCAACGCCTCTGCGGAAAATCTACACCACCTAATTCCAGGTTGCGCCGACAACTCAGGCAATTCAAGATTGAAAACAACGTGCTGCATCGATACATTTACAGTGATGATGGACACCGGTGGGTCCCCGTTCTTCCACGCTCGCTTCGTGAACAGGTCCTTGAGGCCTTTCACGACGACCCATCTGCCGGCCACTTGGAATTTCAAAAAACGTACAGCCGCATTAGGAGTCGCTTCTTCTGGCCTGGTCTCTCCACCTCTGCTGCAAAGTACGTCTCTTCTTGCGCACGATGCCAACGGCGCAAGCGACCGACTTCACCTCCTGCTGGCTTATTACAGCCAATACCATGTCCCGAGGAACCTTTTGCCGTTGTTGGAATCGACCTTGTCGGACCTCTTCCCGTAACATCTGCAGGATATCGATGGATCGTGACAGCGGTTGACCACCTCACGCGTTACGCAGAGACCGCTCCTCTACGCTCCAGTTCAGCCTCTGACGTGGCAACCTTCTTTCTCGAAGCCATTGTCTTGCGTCACGGTGCGCCCCGCGTCCTCTTAAGCGACCGCGGCAAGGCTTTCCTATCCACAGTAATTGAAGAAATGCTTAAAAATTGCGGCACAGTTCACAAGACCACATCGGCATACCATCCTCAGACCAACGGCATCACAGAGCGATTCCATCGCACTCTAATTGAAATGATATCCATGTATGTTGGGCCAGCTCACGACAACTGGGACAAAATTTTACCATTTGTGACGTTCGCTCATAACACCGCCGTCCAGCGCACTACTGGGTACTCACCCTTCTACCTTGTCTACGGCCGTTCGGCGACGGTCGGAGTGCGCACGGCCGTTCGGCGACCGTGCGCACTCCGACCGACAATTCTACGACTACACCCGAAGAGTCAGCCTCGAGACTTGAAAAATGTCGGCAACTTGCTCGGCTTAATACAGTAAACACGATCGCAAGCAGCGGTACGACATTTCTCATCGTGACGTCTCCTTCCGTCCTGGCGACGAAGTGCTCCTTTGGACGCCTACTCGTGTTCCCGGATTGTGTGAAAAGTTCCAGTCGCGATTCCTTGGACCCTACGTAATTAACGAACAAACATCTCCTGTTAATTATCGTATCACTCCAGTTGACGTTGCACCCGACCGTCGCTACCGTGGTTCGGAGGTAGTCCACGTGTCGCGTCTAAAGCCCTTCGTGCGACGTCTCAGCCCAGTCTAAGTAGCGGCCAGGCTGGCCGCTTCGTCGCGCGGGGAAATTAGTGTGAGCACTATTCATACTCTTCATCTTCTCATCTGTAAATACACATCATCGCCACTTGAGTCTGAGCAGGGGGCTCTGGCTCGAGTGAGAATAAAGAAGAGTGTTGAGGCCTGAACGTTGTCTCACAATATATATATATACTGAAGGTTCATCGCATTGATAAAGATCAGCTACTTGTGTGAACTTTCAAATGCATAAAATAAAAAAGGAAGTACGTTTAAAAGCCCAAGGTTGACTTTTTTACTCCAATATTTTTATTAGTGATCGATTCATATATCGGTGTTAATATTTTGGTCATGCCTGATTTGCTACGCACACTGTCAACTGTACAGTAGTCAGTTCCTGTGCTGGAATGCGTTAGTTTTATCCTTGGCTTAATAGTAGTCTATATGTGCGCTCTAGATTCCCAAGTGGCAGTCATTTGCGCTATTGGAAAACAATGATTAGCAAGATCTTACGTTTGCCTGTGTTGTATATAAAGCCTTTTGAAATGAATATTTTTGCCTTCGATGTAAGAACGAACGTCCACTTTGCAGCCTTGTTTTTCAATTGCGGTTGAATTAAACACCCAGATAGGCTCCGTGGTATTGAAGAACTGTAAGAAACAATTGCGAAATAAATGTTAGCGCAACAACGAAACCCCTGAACATTTAATTTAGTGAACCTATTTTTTAGGCGTGTGGGAACATTTAAAAATAATCGATTGGAACGGTTCGGTATTCTATTTTATTTGCAACACAGTTTTGCTATTGAAAACATTCGCCCACTCCGAAATATCGTAACGCATTAGAATACGTGTTAGGGCGCAAAAGTGAAATACAAATGTTCTATAATCCACTGTGGCATAAACAAAATGTTTACCGGCCAAGTTGGCATACGATTTCACTGAAATATCAAGAAACAAATTGCCTTCCAAGCCGCAATGGCCCATCATGTGCGAGGCCGCCACGATCTTGTTCCGATCGGAGAGTCCATTCTCCCATCTTCAAATGACCGAGTTAAGATTGGGTGATGGGGGTGATCCCGATGGTTCGGATGATCACGGCGACACGTTGAAGGACTGAACTGGTCAGTTGCTCAGTTCCTGGCAAACTTCAGTTTATTTACATACCGACACTTAGGGATGCCTAGAGTAGAGAGGGGGGAGCGTAGGAGGGGAGAGAGGAGGGGAGGCGCATGCGCAGTGAGGCTGTGGTTACCGCGGGCAGAGATGCCTAGAGGAGAGAGAGAGGGGGGAGAGAAGGTTTTAGATGCGAAGCATCTTATGCTCGGGGCTCTGTCCGTCCCTCCCGCGTCCCCCCGTCCCGCGTCCCCCGTCCCGCGTCCGGCCACTGTCATGAAGTTGGGAAGCACCCATTATGCGAACCAGAACACTGTAGTAATATGAAGGCCGTCAACCCTAACACAGTCATCAGAGTCATGGCCGAGAGCACAGAGAGGCTGCTTAGCAATGGCTAGGCAGGTGGTGTCTGTCGCCCAGGTTGACCCCATTCCTTGAGTCATGGCCGAGAGCACAGAGAGGCTGCTTAGCAATGGCTAGGCAGGTGGTGTCTGTCGCCCAGGTTGACCCAATTACTTGATCTTGCTTGCATGTGTTTGGAGGGGGCTTAGTCCGTCCCGCGTCCCACACGACCACAGAGCATGCGCGGCCCCTCCCCCTCTCTCTCCTAAGCTCACCCCCTTTCTCTACTCTACGGAGCGGCGCGAACGACAGGTGGTGTGACAGCTGCTTACTCCGCTGGGGGGCGCCACGGTAGTTCCGCGGTATGAAAATGACGGAGCGCGCGCGCCTCATTCTCTCTCCTGCGCAGCGCCGCGATGAGCGCCTGGACGACTGCCCTGAAAAGAGAGCGGCGACATTCCTCCCGCTCAAGCTAGTTATCTCCCTGCTGCTTCGCATCCACGCATGGTTCCCTTTAGCGGGAGATGGGCAATTTTTTTATTATTATTTTTTTTGAAAGGGTTTGCGCATACGTAGTAAGGGTGGTCACGCGGCACACCACCACCACCACCGGATTAAGCTTCGCCATAAGATGCTTCACATCTAAAAGCAGTTTCGCATAGAAAATAAACCAAATCCTGCTCCTGTTTCAATTAAACCGAGCCAGATCCATTAAACAAGGGGCGTGTCTAGAATCGTGATCAAAACAACCAACGTTGTCTCATCCAATCTGTTTCATTTCTTAACTAGTAGCTTTGACGTCGTGCTTTCGATGCCGAATTGCTGTTGGTTAGGAGAGTCGGTACACACTGAAGGATACGATAGTGAAGGACAAAACGTGGAGGGAAAGAGTGAGATGCCGACTTTCCTACTCGTGCCAGTGGGTTTTGCACTACAATATCCTACTAAGGCGAAGTGTTTGCTTTGCAGAACGCTCGTGACTACCGATTCGCTAGCGTATTACTATTTCTGCGTGCACCACTGCATCTCCGCCTCGTTCTGGCACCGATGCAAGTATAGACGTCCCCGCGCCCCCCGCCGAAAATGGCGGCGTCCGCGGCAACGGTCTCCAGGAAGCGCATTGGGCTCCATAGCGCTACGGACAGCGACGACACCAGTGTCTACTCGCTCAGCAGTGAGGAATGGTCCGATGATAACTTACAACTCGTACGAAGCCGTAAGGTGAAGCGTACAAACACCCGTTCCTCCCTGTCTTCAGGCAATTCAACTCTGAAATCTACTTAGAAGACCGCAGTCAGTACGATTATTTTTGTACCTGAACTTGCTACCGACAACTTAAGAAGACTCAGCAGACAGTTGGTCTCGGTGCTTCTCGAAGCGCCGTTGCCAAATGAAGTAATGGACGTGAGAATCAACTCACGAAAAAATGTTCTGGCTATCGACGTTGCCGATGAGACTGCACTGAGCACATTGAGTAAAATTACGGAACAGGATAAAAGTTCGCTCGTACATCCCACTGGGCAGTGGTACACCTACTGGTGTCATCTACGATGTGGACATCTCTGTTTCCAGCACAGACTTGCCCAGTCTTGTGAAGCCAATGGTTGGCGGCACCGATATAATACATATGTCTCGCATGGGCACACCTCGCTGCATAAAACTAACATTCGAGGGTAAATCTCTGCCCTCGCATGTCAAGGTAGGCCACTTTCCGCATCCTGTACGACCGTTCATTCCAAAGCGACAAATGTATGAGGTTTGGAGACGTGAGCATCGTGTGTCAGAGCACGAAAACTTGCTCGCGCTGCGCCCAACCACACCCTGCAGACTCCTGCGCTTCCACAGTACTCAAGTGCCGCAATTGCCTCGGGTCCCACGACGCTTCGTCAAATGACTGCCCCAAGATACAGAATGAAAAGGAGACCCTTAAGCAGATGGTGCGAGACCGTTCGTGTCGTCGGAAAGCTGTTGCTATCGTCAGAATGCGGCGCTCCCCGACGCCGTTGCGGGTCAAGGGACTCTATGAAGCGTAGTTCACAGGTGACACCTCCTCCTCTGCTTCCTAGACCAGAGACGTCTAATTCTATTTCTGAGGACAAGACTGCACCAGACCCCATGGACACTGAGGTATGGCCGGCATTACCAAAGCAGCAGCCAGAACCTCAGCCACTGCCAAAGCCACAGCACAACCCACAGCGACCCGAACAGTCGCAGCAGACATTGACTGAGTCAACAACAGCGCTGGTTCCCCATGACTTGCCTGAAAACGACCAGGACATTCCGACGGTGCTTCGATCTCTTCTGGATACCATATTTATGCTTTTGAATAAGCTAAATACTCCGACAGCCCGAACTGCCTTGAAACGGTTGGAGGTTCTTAATCCAGTGTTTGCAGCGGTTCAGTAATCACCACGGCTCGCCCACGGCCCTCTTAAAGGCCGCGATTTCCCAGTCGCATGTCTGCACGCTGAAGTCATGCACATCAGAGAAGCTCCAGCCTCAGTGACTGACTGTACTCCTTTCTGCGTGCAATGCTCTCCTTCTCTCTTTCTTCTCTTTTTAATCCCCCCTTCCTTTATTCCCGGTGCAGGGTTTGAAACCGGGCGCTCGTCTGGTTAACCTCCCTGCCTTTGCTCTTGCTTCTTTCTCTCTCTCTTCGCTTCAAGACGGTATATATTGCCACGCGCCTTTCTTCTGTACTCGGTTTTCGCCCACAAAGACTGCCCGCACGCTCAGCGCAAACCGCGCCTCATTGTTCTAGAAGCTTCACGGTTATTGTAGATCGTTTTGTTAAGATTGCGTGCAAGACGCGAACACTTGAGATTATTCCAGAGCTTGCGCTACGACTAGTGATAAGGCTAGAATGTTCGACGAGTGATATATAAAAGCCGGCGCGTTCGAGCGATGTTCAGTTGATCGACGGACGACGCTCTGTTCGCCGCTATCAGTACCAGCGTTTATTGCTGTAATCTCACCTTCAGTTTACCGGCCTCTGTTCGCCGCTATCAGTACCAGCGTTTATTGCTGTAATCTCACCTTCAGTTTACCGGCCACAAGTTCGGCCCAAATAAAGTGTTTCATCTTGGACTACCGTCTACTGCCTTCGTCAACGTCACGACCACGTGACAATATGAAATGGAAGCCAACGCAAATGAAGTTATTGGGCACCCATTTATTTCATTAGGAAGAAGTGATCCTAAATGAGACCTAAATTCAGCTAAGAGCAGAAACATCATTTGGAGACATTCAATAGATGCCATGAACAAGAAAATGCTGTAGTAAGGAAAGCCGAGCTAGTTGGTACGAATGCATTCTGGAATAGCGCAAATAAGATGCAGCGACGCAGGCGAGTGAGATGATACAGGCGTCTGCTTCGTCTCACTCACCTCTGTCCCTGTATCTTATTTGCACTATTCCACAATCGAAAATAAAACGCTGCCAACAGTGCAGGACAGCGCGCCTATTTCCAGAAAGGACCACTCGCTCTTCAAGTCTTGTAATCGCCACTACGCCCGTGAAACAAAGGTTGGCATCGACGAAAGCAGAAGATGGCGTTAGTTGTGCCGCAAAATCTTGCAATATCGCTCATTCGCTGCCATTTAGAGTCTCTTGCGCAGCAAATTCAAGCTCAAATGAAATGTGCCAACCTATATGAACGAAATACAAATTTTATTCCTGAACACCGACGACAGTGAGCTATATAAATTTCGGCCACCATGTAAGTTCGAAGTTTTTGGTGACAAGAGCACACTGTCGAAAAATTGTTGGAGCAGGCCTGACTTTATTTTTAGTAAACTGCGTTTTAATCAGTTTCACTTAGAGTGGAATGGACTCTTTTAAGAAAAAAAAAAACACCACATGTATAACACAGCCATTCACAGCATAGACATGCGTAGTATAGTATAGCAATGGGGGGGGGGGGAAGGGAAGTGAAGGTAAGGGGGAGGGATGTGATGATGAGGAGAAAAAAAAGCAGGAATTGAAGGGGTGAAACAAAGCATAGTCGTGTACGGCATTGCACAGGTAAAACTAGATATAGCATAATCATGTATACTATGGTATAGTAAGGGAGCGCGAAAGCAAAGCAAGGGTGAGGAGGACGGAAATGAGCAGAGTAGAAGGTACTGCATAGAACAGCCATGTATCGCATCACGCTGGCAAAATCATGCACATCACAGCCATTTATAGAATAGCCATATGTAGTATGGTGTAGCAAAGGGTAAGAAACGGAAATGAAGGTGAGGAGGAGCGATATGAGTTGAAGTGGAGGGGAGGACAAAGCATAGAATAGTATTTTATAGTATGGTGTAGCAAGGGGATGGAAAACAGAAGTGAGCGTGACGAAGAGCGATGTCCGGTTGAGGTGTAAGGAAAGGAGGCGGAGGGCAAAGCATAGCTTAACTATGTGTAGTACAGTAAATCAAGAAATGGGAAAGGAAATGGAAAGTGCGGAGAAAGGAATAGGAGGAGGGGAAGGTAAAGCATATCCATCTTTAGTACAGTATAGAAAGAGTAGACATAGCACAGCCGTGTGTAGTAGAATAGAGCAAGAGGGTGGGAAAGAGAAGTGAGGATCAGGAACAGAGATGTGATGGTGAGGAGGATGAAAACGCGGAGAAGGAGTGTAAATCATAGCATAGCCTTATTTAGTATGGTACAAGAAACGGGGGGGGGAAAAGGAATTGAGGGTAAGTAGGATTGATGCATGGATGAGCAGGAGGGAGAGGTGTAGAGGACAGGGCGCCACTACATTAGAAATGAAGGCAAATGACAAATGAACAATTCTTTTTATAAATTTAACTGAAGAGATTTGGATGCTAGCCGGATGAAGCATGTAGGATTGACTACATCGAATTGGCATTGCAGCGATCGGTAGCTGTTGGCATATTTTTCTGCGAGATCAACATCGAATAATAAATCTATGTGAAATATGAAGTGTACAAATGTCACTTCAAGGGTGAACGTGTACGAAATGCACCCGTTGGATACAAGGGTGTTCCCGGGAAAAAAATGCTAAGAATGGAAAATTGTGAATTAGTTCACATGCAATTATACTTGCTAAGCATGAAGAGAATCGGCGAAAAAAATTGAATGGTTGCATAATAGTAATATAACTATGAGACCATTTTGTTTACGTTGCGGATCAACTGCGTCGATTGAACCCATTCTAATTACACTGTCACTGCAGCACTACGAGGCATTGCGTTTCTTGCTATAGAGCCGTACCAGCCGACAAATTTTCAGTTTTGTCGGCTGCTTCACATACTCTAAGTCGCGTATACACTCAAGCTATGTAACATATGTGCTTTAATCACCATTTCTAGGCCTTTAATAACAAAAAGAAACGGCTTACGCCTAAAAATATGCATAGAAGAATATTTCAGCCACTTGATTTGCAGCCATATCGCTAGCAAAGCTGGCCAGCGAATTGTAAATAAGCACCTAGGGTAGGCAATATTGGGAGTTTGGGCGCGGATTATGTTCAAAGGTGTCTTTTGTATTGAAATATATATACTTGTACAACTTATCTCTTGTAGGCATAAGTGCTGGTATTAAAAACAACTTACATTTTGAATGTCCAAATAATTCAGTGAACATCCTGGGGTACACCTGCTGTACACTGTTGTCATTATGACTGCAAAAAGTGCTGTCACGAAAAACTGCTTTTCCCACATGGTACAGCGTGCGTCACTAAGAGGCTGAATGCGCCACTGAGGGTCTTCCCTACTGCGAGCTATTTAAGGGGCCTTATATGTCCGCATAGGTTATTGAATCTATAGCCTTTGTTATAGTTTGCCAGCTCTCTTTCCGATGAAATTTTGCAGTGCAGTTATTTTTACCCAGACTCATTGCATTGTTGCTTCCATTTATCCTTTTACGAAACACAATTGCAGTTTTCCTTGTGATAACGGGCAAACAGATGCACTTGCGTAAGAGAGCGACAATGGTAACTTCGAAAGCGCCTTCTTGTGAACAGCTTCTTGTGGAACATATTACCACTCGAGTAAAAATAAAGCATACCCTGAGAGTGTTGCGCTGAAATTGTGAACCTACCATTCAGTCTACACTCAGATTTTGGACAAGTTACCATCACGCTGTTTGACACAGTGAACATTTGTCTCTAAACTAAAATATGCATACGTGGTATTTCAACAAACTATATCTTAATTTAATGCAGGCAATAAAGTTCGGTGGTCTTCATCAGCAAAGTGTTGTGTAACCCCTGCGCTCATTTTATTTCAATTGGATTTAAGTTATAATGCATTTCGCGAAATTATCACTATGAACAAAGCCTACTAGTTCGTCGGGAAAAGTTACCTGAACAAATCTCCCAAAAGCCAAAATGCCTCACTAGAAATGCTACAGAAGTAGTGGTTTTGGTGTCTGTGTATTACCACTTCTTGTGACGCAAAAATTCAAACTGGCGGAATAAAGCCTAAACTGAAGCTGTCTTGCGAAAATTGCCGCCACACAACCGAAAAACACGCACGTGCATTATGCCGTTTCCAAGCAGACTCACGGAATTTAGGCCACCTGTGCGTTCAACTCTACAACCTCAAGCCTGTCTTCGCGACACCGTTAGTCAAATAAATGGTAGAAATAAAAGCTGCAACCCCTCGGAGCAACAGTATTCTTGCTCATTTCACAGCGGCGCTGTTATGCTTTCCGTTATTCCGTTATGCGTTTCCAAAAAAAAAAAAAAAACAATCATCATGAATGGCCTCTACCTACCTAGCCCGTGCAACGTAATATGTCCGCGCTCTATACCGTTGCACCGATTTGTCCGGCGTGGGATGCAATAACTCGGATGGGCGGGAGAACGAGTACAGGGAGAAAGAAACAAGATAAAAAGCAGATACAGAAACAAAAACAATGTTCCACGTGCGCCTGTATATATATATATATATATATATATATATATATATATACAGTATTAATGAGAACTAACAGACAAAGATGCCAAGGAAAGTATAGGGGGAAGCTATTAGAAGTAATTGTAATGTAAATGTGAAGAAAGAAAAGATAACTTGCCACCGGCGGGAGCCGAACCTGCGACCTTCGAATAACGCGTCCGATGCTCTACCACTGAGCTACGGTGGCGGTCATCCCACTCCGTCCACTTTATAGGGTATATATGTGTATTTAAACGTGGGAGCGTCAGTCAGCGCCGCCTGTTGCCATTACGGCGAGTGTGGAACACTCTTTTTTTGCCTGTAGGCGTCACGTAGTACGTGATCTTATTACGAGCGGGCAGATGACCAATAAACCCTCGCATACTACCTGAAGGCATCAAGTCTGCCAGAACGAGACCCTCGTAATGAATGAAGGAAAGAAGTGTAAACTTGGCATCTTTGTCTGTTAGTTCTCATTAATACTGTGTTTAACAAAGCAAACGAGCCCTTAAGTTTACACTTCTTTCCTTCATTCATTACGAGGGTCTCGTTCTGGCAGACTTGATGCCTTCAGGTAGTATGCGAGGGTTTATTGGTCATCTGCCCGCTCGTAATAAGATCACGTACTACGTGACGCCTACAGGCAAAAAAGAGTGTTCCACACTCGCCGTAATGGCAACAGGCGGCGCTGACTGACGCTCCCACGTTTAAATACACATATATACCCTATAAAGTGGACGGAGGGATGACCGCCACCGTAGCTCAGTGGTAGAGCATCGGACGCGTTATTCGAAGGTCGCAGGTTCGGTCCCTGCCGGTGGCAAGTACAGGTGCTACAGCGTATGTAGCAGTACGCGCACGTGGTCGTGTGACCACTTATCAGTATGTACGCTTCTTCTCTCTCTCTCTTTTTTTTTCTTTTTTTTCCTCTCTTTCTCTCGGCACGGCGATGATATAAAAGCGCATCGGCGCCTGGTAAATTTTGTCTTGATGAAGATTGGTCTCCGATCGAAACGTCACCAATAAACAGTTTTTTAGAGGCGTATCTCTCTCTCTCTCTCTCTCTCTCTCTATATATATATATATATATATATATATATATATATATATATATATATATATGCGTACATTATGAAGAACTTGTCTTCTGTTGCCGTAAAACAAATAGGAAAAATGTGTACGCTTCTAAAAAACTGTTTATTTGTCAACGTTTCGAGACCAATCTTCATCATGAAGAAGTTTACCAGGCATCGTTGCGCTTTTATATCATCGTCCTCCGAGCCAAGAGAGAGAGAGAGAAAAATTAAAAAAAATCAGTAAAAAGAGAGTTTAAAAAATAAGTCCCCAAACCACCACGTGCACATACTTAGACATATGAACAACACGTGTTTTCTGGAAAAAAAAAGACAAAGGGGAACAAAGAACAATATGTAGATATACATAGTTGGTCCAGGTGGGCACACCCATTAGGTACCAGCGTGACCATATGGGCACGCAAATCCCGGCGAAGCCTTTCAATTTATACAGGTATAAAAAACCCCGCCAAAATCACGGCAATACGCCTTGTGATAGCGCAGGGTGCTCCTTACAGACACCGTGTGGCAGAAGTTTTGTTTGTTTATTGGGGAGCTGCTAAAACAGGCGCGAAAAAGTGGTTCTACATTTCGGCGCATCGGCATGCAACGTCCTTCGGGTAAACAAATTTCTTTGAAGTATTATTTCTTGCAATAGCGTCATTCACATGTCCCTGTAGAGTACATGCACTGTAAAATCTCCGGTGCAAATTTGAAGAAGATTAACCAAAATCATGCTGGCGAACAAGCGTCCTGTTTTACCTGTTACCATATGGTCACGCTAGGCCTTTAGGCTCCGTAGTTTGGTTAACTTCTTTCCTTCGTTTTACGCTCCTTGTAGGGTGATTCCACTACACTGGCGTGCCGATTTATTGTATGCCCAGGTTTACAATAAATGATATAGCCACAAAATGCTATAGCCAGAATACTCGAAGAGGACGATGAAGATGTGCCGGCTATCTACATTGAGCTATCGGAGGCTACCACCTAATCAGAAAAGGATTTTGCAAATAATAATTCTGGTGGTCTCACAGACAACCTTAGAATATTAATATTAACAGTCGGGATTTAACGTCCCAAAAACATCACATGATTATGAGGGACGCCGTAGTGGAGGGCTCCGGAAATTTCGACCACCTGGCGTTCCGTGCACCTTAATCGTAGAAAACCTAACAAGTAGGGAGCTTAGAGCAGGTGCTAATACGGTGCTTGTTGTGACCTCAGCAGACATGGCGCAACACTTAGGCTTTCAGAGTAACAAGGGTTTATTAACAGGAACAGGTCGAAAGAAAGAGTAAACATGAACATAAGTTGGCTGCCTTTTATAAGGGCAGTAATCGCGATAGTCATGACGTCAGTCCAGTCACACACGCGCGCATTGACACACACGCACTGACGCACGCGCACTGACACAACAGTGCTTACTGACGGTCGTCATATCAGTGGATGCTACTGTGATGAAGATGAAGCAGAGTATGAAGAACAAGGCGATGGATCACCAAATATCGGCTTAAGGGGTATTCACACGAGGGAGAAATCCTCGGGGGAGAAGCGAAGATTGCTGATCACGTGACAAAGACGTCACGGATTAGCGAGTAGGCGCGACCTCTCCGAGCCTCCTCGGAGGAGACGGGGACCTTTTCCCCCACAGGTCAAACTATTCCCCCCGCGGTCGGGGATATGGTGGTATTTCGTGCAGGTGTTTGGCCACATTGTTGCACTTTCTTTGAGAGGTGCGGCGGCGCGCTGGAGGTTTCGTTGTCTGCAGCCGGAGAAACAGGCGGTACAATACACCAGAGTAGTCTGGTAACACTGGTCTCCCCCTCGATTCGCCTCGTCCGGGTGAGCTGGGGGGCCATTTGGGGGGTTTCCTCCTCGGGAGTTCACGTCACCAGGCTCCGCCTTTATCCCCCCGAGGATTTCTCCCTCGTGTGAATACCCCTTTAGGTGTAGGAGGTAAAATCCCTGACGCGAAGTTATCTTCAAGCACACAGAAGATCCCAGTGCCTCGCCCTAATGCCGTTACCCAATATAAGGGCCTTACGGGAGGCATTCACCAGATCAATGCAAACGTAGATGCCTACCGCATTTCAATTCCTCGCAGGAAATGGTGCTGAGCGATATTCACTTTGCGACATAGCCATTAGCAACGTGCGGTCCTGATCTAAGATCACTCAATTTGAATTCCGGACGCAAATCCCTCAAAGCTACCTGACAAGATGGGATAACAAGCCAACAGGAACTGGCCGTCGAAGAGAATCGGCGCTTGTTGACCGTGTACCTTGTGGTCCACATTTTGAATGACCAAACACTACACTTCGTTGAAACTGTGCCTAATGGCAAAAGGTAGAGGTGCGCTAGAGACAACTGCAACAGCACGGTGCCCACACAGTGAAATAAATGCTACGTCCAGCGTGACCTCATTGCGTGCTTGCATTGCAGCGTGCATTGCGTGCTTGACCTCATTCTACAATAAGTTCCCAACAAATCCCTAAGTTTTAGATGCGAAGCATCTTATGCTCGGGGCTATGTCCGTCCCTTCCGCGTCCCGCGTCCGGCGGCCCGCGTCCGGCCACTTTCATGAAGTAGCGAAGCACCCATTATGCGAACCAGAACAATGTAGTAATATGAAGGCCGTAACCACTACCACTGTCATCAGAGTCATGGCTGAGAGCACAGAGAGGCTGCTTAGCAATGGCTAGGCAGGTGGTGTCTGTCGCCCAGGTTGACCCCATTCCTTGAGTCATGGCCGAGAGCACAGAGAGGCTGCTTAGCAATGGCTAGGCAGGTGGTGTCTGTCGCCCAGGTTGACCCCATTCTTTAATCTTGCTTACATGTGTTTACACCCCCTTTCTCTCCTCTAGGAATCTTCTACTCTACGGAGCGTCCCACAGCGCGTCCCCCTGCCCTATGCTCTCCTATCGTCACCCCCTTCCTCTACTCTAGGAATCATCTACTCTACGCAGAGGCTCCGGCGTCCCAGATTCCCACAGCGCATGCGCGTCCTCTCCCCCTCTCTCCTCTAGGAATCCTCTACTCTACGGAGCTGCTCCCGCGTCCCACACCCCCCGCAGCGCACGCACGTCCCTTCTCTCTCCTCTCCTACGATCCCCCCCGTCCTTTCCTCTAGGAATCCTCTACGAAGCGGCGGGCACGACAGGTGGTGTGACAGCTGCATACTCCGCTGGGGGGCGCCACGGTAGTTCCGCGGTATGAAAATGACGGAGCGCGCGCGCCTCATTCTCTCTCCTGTGCAGCGCCGCGATGAGCGCCCGGACCGCTGCCGTGAAATGAGAGCGGCGACGTTCCTCCCGCTCAAGCTAATTATCTCGCAGCTGCTTCGCATCCATACATGGTTCCCTTTAGCGGGAGATGGGGAATTTTTTTTGGTGATGTGTCATGGCCAGAAATAAAATTTCTACCTTAGGCCCTGTAGGCCCTGTAGCGTAAGGGCCTAGCGTGACCATACTGTCACGGGCCATATTTTGTAAACAAAGCACTCGTTCACGATGAAATTTTAAATGCGAAGCATTTCTTAGCGAACTTCGGCGACTTTGAGCGTATCTATCTATCTATCTATCTATCTATCTATCTATCTATCTATCTATCTATCTATCTATCTATCTATCTATCTATCTATCTATCTATCTATCTATCTATCTATCTATCTAGCCGCCTACGACTTTCTGCTCTCCTGGACGTATCGTTAATGGGATTTATACAAAATTTGGTATGGCATAACATGACTGTATGACGAACATAAATGGCTGTCTTATCATGAAAATCTTGACTAACTTGTCATGAAAAGTATGATTTACATGCCACGCTCATGGCGCGTTCGCGGCCGTTTCGTTAGCTTGATATACACCAAATTTGGGATTGAGTGACGTGACTGTATGACGAACATAAATGACAGGTGGTAATATTCAAATAATGACGTACATGTCATGAACAACATGATTTGATTTACATGCCACGCTCATGGCCCGCTCGCGGCCGTTTCGTTAGCTTGATATACACCAAACTTGGTATTGAGTGACATGACTGTATGACGAACATAACTGACAAGTGGCAATATGGAAATTATGACATGTCATGAGCGACATGACTTGCATTCCACGCTCATGGCGCGCTCGCGGCCGTTTCGTTAGCTTGATATACACCAAATTTGGTATTGAGTGACGTGACTGTATGGCGAACATAAATGTCAAGTGGCAATATGAAAATCATGACATGTCATGAGCGACATGACTTGCATTCCACGCTCATGGCGCGCTTGCGGCCGTTTCGTTAGCTTGATATACACCAAATTTGGTATTGAGTGACATGACTGTATGACGAACATAAATGAAAAGTGGCAATATGGAAATCATGACATGTCATGAGCGACATGACTTGCATTCCACGCTCATGGCGCGCTCGCGGCCGTTTCGTTAGCTTGAGATGCACCAAATTTGGTATTGAGTGACGTGACTGTATAACGAACATAAATGACAAGTAGTAATATGGAAATCATGACATGTCGTGTGCGACATGACTTGCATGCCACGCTCATGGCGTGCTCGCGGCCGTTTTGTTAGCTTGAGATACACCAAATTTGGTATTGAGTGATATGACTGTATGAGGAACATAAATGACACGTGGCAATATGGAAATCATGACATGTCATGAGTGACTTGACTTGCATTCCACGCTCATGGCGCGCTCGCGGCCGTTTCGTTAGCTTGATATACACCAAATTTGGTATTGAGTGACGTGACTGTATGACGAACATAAATGACAAGTGGTAATATGAAAATCATGACATGTCATGAGCGACATGACTTGCATTCCACGCTCATGGCGCGCTTGCGGCCGTTTCGTTAGCTTGATATACACCAAACCTTGTATTGAGTGACGTGACTCCATCACGAACATAAATGACAGGTCCTAACATGTAAAACATGACATGCAAATTATGCAAAGCATGATTTGCTCCTTCCTGGCTGCTTCGCATTACATCGATTCCCACAGTGCGTGGGATCTGCCGGCTTTTTTGGTGGAGGATTCCTAGAGGAGAGAGGGGGAGAGGACGCGCGTGCGCTGTGGGGATGTGGGACGCGGGAGCCGCTCCGCAAAGTAGAGGATTCCTAGAGGAGAGAGGGGGGAGAGGACGCGAATGCGCTGTGGGGCGTGTGGGACGCAGGGGCCGCTCCGTAGAGTAGAGGATTCCTAGAGGAGACACAGGGGTTGAGCGTAAGAGGAGAGATAGGGGAGGGTACGCGCATGCGCTGTGGGTGTGTAGGACGCGGGACGCGGGCGCCGCTCCGTAGAGTAGAGGATTCCTAGAGAAGAGAAAGGGGGTGAGCGTATGAGAGGAGAGAGAGAGGGGGGGAGGCGACGCGCATGCGCTGTGGTGGTGTGGGACGCTGGAAGGAGGGACGGACTAAGCGCGCCCCAAACACATGCAAGCAAGATCAAGTAATTGGGTCAACCTGGGCGACAGACGCCACCTGCCTAGCCATTGCTAAGCCGCCTCTCTGTGCTCTAGGCCATGACTCTGGTGACTGTGGTAGTGGTTGACGGCCTTCATATTTCTACAGTGTTCTGGTTCGCATAATGGATGCTTCCCTACTTCATGAAAGTGGCCGGACGCGGGACGCGGGAGGGACGTGGGAGGGAGGGACGGACACAGCCCCGAGCATAAGATGCTTCGCATCTAAAAGTGGGCAAAAGAGGCTAGTGAACTTAGCCTACCATTCCGACCAGGATCGCTACCGGACGCCTTCGTAGGCATGCCATGCTTTGGCGGCATCGCGAAGGTGGTCGATGGCCACCAGCAATTTCCGATGTTCTGATCAGCCATTGAGGGTGCCGAGAGAGTTGATGGTCTCGACCCACCCAAGACGCCGTGCTGAAAGCCGGGGAACACCGGCACTGCCCAAACAGCCGACGATGGTGAAGCGGCAGGCGAGAACCCAGAGTTCGATGGCGACAGGTGGTCCAGATGACAAGATAGTGCCGTGAGGACACGTAAGAGTTCCGCGCCGTTGTCAAATGAGGCGCCCAGTGAACCATTGGCGTAGCTGACGGAGTACGCGGCGGGCCCAGTGCTCACGGCGGCGGGACCCATTGCTAAGAACGCGTGGACGGCCTCCCTTGTCGTGAACAGGTACGGGTCAATTGGTGCGGAGCCACCGAGGAGGCCTAGACGCCGTCCCCGAACGGTGGTGGCAGTGGCGGCAGGTGAGCAGGTGCCGAGGAGGCCTGGACGCCGTCGTCAAGCTGCACTTACTGCGGCTGCAGGTTGGCGGGTGCCATGGACGAGGAAGCGGGGACATAAGACTTCATCTTCGTCGGCTGCGCCATTGTAATGAAGGAACACAGAGACAGCACCCGTTCCTGGGCAGGCTGTTCTATAATCTGCTTCATTATCTTCTTTCTTTGCCCGAGTATGCGCCCGTGCCCGAGCACCGCTTTGTCATCATTACAACACACACACACACACACACACACACACACACACACACACATATATATATATATATATATATATATATATCTATATATATATATATATATATATATATATATATATATATATATATATGTATATATATATATATATATATCCATATGTGTATATATCAAAAAACATAGAAAGGAAGTGAAAGCGAGAAATAGAGAAAGACAAGGAAGGCCACCCAGCTCCGTCGTTCCTTCAGGCTTGGCACCGCTAGTACGAAGTCACCTTATTTTTTTTCCCTGTATGTCTTGTTTGAAAAGTGTGTACCGACAACTGACTTTTATCGACCCATTCTTTTACGGCGAGACAGAAAGCTCACCCTTCGTAGTGTTTGTAGCTGCAGTAGTTAATCCCAAAAGCTCGTAGTTATTTTACAAGCAGTATTTTTCGATCTGAAAGGCTCTAAACACACATGTACCTTTCCTCCAGCAACGCTGAGAATTGATAGCGATGCCGCCAGCCCTTCTCACGATGTGTGAAAGCTGTCGTCGTTCTGCTTTCGCAGGAGTTCCTGTAACTGTGCTTAACCACCTTTATTTCGGGCTTTTCAACTATTTTTGAAAATAACAGGTTGCTACAATCAGTGATGTGGCATTATACACTTTCCCTGTATTTATACCCCGTTGTGTGCGCCTGCGCCCAAGGTTGCCTGCACCTGTGTCATGGGTGGCTTGTCCCGGTGTATCATTACTCTCTCGATGCACGAGCCAAGCCAAGTCACCGAAAACATCACTACGCATATGGACGGCCGCGCCGAGTAGCAGTGCGCGTCATTTGTTAGACGAAGTGTAGGTAGAAAAATTATGTCGCTCAAAAATCTTAGCGACTTGCAAACTGCGTGCACTGTTGCATGAGCACGCTGAAAATTTGCACAAGACGCGCTGACGAGCACGTTATCATTACGTCACGCGAAGGCAGCGCCGCTTTAATGCATATTACTAACGCAGGCCTATGTGTACATTTTTATGGAGTAATATCTTTTTATATAAAGAAACGAACAATATTTCAATACGAACAAAACGATCCTCGACCGTCTACAGCAATCAACGGTCACGTGACAGGGTACATCGATTCGTTCATGTATTTGCCACCAGAGACGCCAAAGGTCATTTTTCGCATCTTTCAATGAAAAAAATAAAAAAATAAATCCACGTCTCACGAAAAACACAGGGTTGGTTTGAGTCAGTACGACACACAATCTTTCCATCAGCGGAGTCATCTCAGTTCGTGTTCTGGGCAGTTGTGGGTCCCTTTAAATACGTGAGGCAAGAATCCTCAATTAGGCCCTCTGCCGGCGAACGTCTGTTTTCAAAAAGAAGAAAAACCTGACGCTACTTGCTGAATAACGATGAATCAGCGGAGATTTAAAAATCGGGCGACTTTCTGTGTAGGAACATATATAGTGAAGCGTGTGACGCTTTATGCTGAGCTCTGCTCAAATAGGTATATTCACAACCTCTCAGTATGCATAATCACAACTCATGATTCGGCTCAGCCATGGTGACTTCAGCATAAACTTACGTGCTAGCATGAGTAAATGGGAACCAGGTGGGGTAAAATTCTCACCAGTTTTAACGGGTGTAAGACCAACAAGAGTACACTTTCATAGAGCTTGAGGGCAAGAGTGCCTGGTTTGCAAGAGGGAGTTACTCCGAGCCGGGAGAACCAGATATGTGTGAGAGAGTGTGGTGGAGTCTTCGTGTCCTTAGCACCAACTGGACATATTACTAACTGAGAACGACGTTGGCGCTGGGATGCGCCACTGAACGGTAATCTCATGAATGAATATGAAAATTTTGATGCACAGGGATAAGAGACCACCTGCGTTTTCGTGCGACTTGTGGTTGCCCTCTTCCGTAACGCACCATTTACCCGGGTCTCGTGAGCGTCATTAGGTTGCTCACGAGAGCCGATGTCGTAGCAATGACAAATGCAAGTCGTCTTTAAATAAAAACCTGCAAGAGAAGAGCAAAGGAAAGAGAAGAGCAAAGGAAAGGCAGGGAAGTTAACTAGGTTACACCCTACTTGCTGGCCTACATGGGGGAAGGGTGGAAGGGGAGAAAGAGGATAGAGAACGGAAAAAGACAGGACTAGTAATACGCTTGCACGCATATAGCAGTGTTCACCGCGCATGATCAGAAGGTCATAAAACTGCGCACTGTCACAAAGTACGGCTCGATTTCGACTGTCTTAGATGAAGTAGACTGCAATCCATGATGTTCAAGAAGGTTTGCAAGGACTGGCTCCAAGGTATCCAGAACTTGCAGTGCGCTTCGAGCTGATGGGGTTGTCAATCCGGTGAGGAGTTTGCGCATTGCGCTTATCAATGACCTCAACACAGCGATGACACTTAGGTCTTCGTCGCGGAGATCATTAGTACAGTCTTGGGTCGTCTTACTATCCACGCCCAGTGGTGGTAAGGGTGGCCACGCGTCTTTTTGGCTCTCCGAATGTAACGCGTTGGCTGGTGGTGCTGGTGGTGATGGCGGCGGCAGTGGGGATAGCTGTCGGGAAAGAGAAGTCTGGTGGTCCGCTAGATTATGACATCGCGGTGATGGTCCAGACTGGGTAGCAGTATTCATAGACCTCCGTCGGTGACGGGAACGCGCTGTCACTTTCTGACAATATCAGCGGTTGCTCTGTGTGTTGAGCCATCCCTTACCATCTGTTTTATTACGCTACCTTCTTTATTCATTGACGGACAGTCTATTGATGGAGCTTCATGCGATACGTGGTAATTGGGAAATTTCAGGGTAGTTGCTCAGCAGAATCCAGCAGGAAGCCAAAGCACTACAACTCTGCCTTTTTTGATGGTACTCAGTAGATAAGCCGGTACTGGATGGTATGCAAAGATGTGGAGTGGCAAAGCTAGCAGCGATGGAGCTTTCATGAATGACTAAAGTGTTAGTGACGATTCAAGTTGATACCGTTTGTAGCCGACTATTAAGATAGTCGGCTACATTCCTGAAAAATGTGCAGCTGGTTTCGCACACTTCTAGTGGACGCCCGCTAGGCGCCGCCTTCCAACTGACAAGCGTCAGTTGCCTGACAAGCGTCATAGCCTGTCTTCCGGTGCACCAGCGCAGCCTTCTAAGTGACGCTTGTCTTTAAGACAAGCGTCACTTAGAAGGCTGCGCGGGTGCACCGGAAGACAGGCTTATGAAGCTCGATACTCTCGTATCGATAAATGCTGCACCTTACGTGGAATTTCGCGCGTGTGCGCAGAAGTGATAGAAAAGGGCCAGTAGTAGTCATTGAGCGCTAGAGCCGTTCGAGATGTGGGCGCACATAAGATGGCAGTGATTGGCGGGTTCCACGACCCATCCGCTGCTAATGTGACGTCTACGTAAGACGAATGGGGCTTCGACGACACATGGGAAGAGCCCAACTATAGCCTTTACGAGCGTACGCCACCTTGAGAAACATAAACCACATATTCGAACCTTCGTCAGGGAGAAAGTTCACTATGCGCCACTCGCAAAAGGATGGCATCTGTCGACTTGCGGGAGTTGTTTTCTCACAAAACTCTCCATCTGTTGCATTTGCACATGGGCTTATCGCATGACAAAGTCCTAAAAAATCAAAGCCAGTTTCACCCCAAGTGCAAGCTTTACGAACTATGGAGCATCTACTCGACTGTGTTTTCTCGTGTTTATCTTGGGTTTGTCTGCTCTTTCTGTTATTTTCATGTAATTCTGTGCTAATAACTGCTGAGCACTTTAATGGCACCGGGCTTTCGTCTCGTGCCAGCACTTGACATCAAGCTCAATGTACCAAAATAGGTCGAACGAGGGCGCGATAGGTAAAGTCTATACCGATATAGTTGAAAAGAGTGCTCTGCAGGTCAAGTCAATAACAAAATAGGTAAAAAAGAGGGCGCTACACGTGATGTCGATGCCAAAATAGGTCATGAAAGGGCGCCACTGCATCACAAGAGAAGATTTCCTTTCCCGTCACATACACCAAGCGTACACGTTTCGATCGCTAACACGCACTAGCCCGTGACGTCACCGAAGGGCTAATTTGTCTGTCCGAGCCAAAGGACAAAATTCTGCCATGCAATATAACATGCGTTATGCAGACTCATCGTAATACACGACACTCTTATAGAATTTTTACCCGAAGCGTTTTACAGCACCGGTGTGGCTGCGTGTTAAGCACATCATTGCCACGCAGAACCCTTGTGTAAAGTTCGAGAATGCAATGTCTATACAAGTTCCCCTGATAGTGGTGGGACATTTGTAGTCATATGAAATGCACCGGAGAGCGTAACGGGACACTATGTGTTGGACTAGCGAGTCGTCGTTCGTGATGTCCACGTTAAGTCTCCGGCGAGTACGAAAGGATTGTGTTTGTATGCAGCTTCGTAGAGCCGAAGATGTTTACCGTATATTTATTTGCGTCTGGGTTAAGTTTTAGCTGTTGGAAAGCGCTGATTCTTTGTTCAGAACCAACGACACCGACGCCGAAGCTTCTGCGAAACGTGCTCTTAACGCTATCTTGTTAATAGGAGCACTTCAAATGGTTATTCTTGCAACTCTTGAGATAGCGTGGCATAAAGAAACAATCTTTAGAAAACCTTCCAGTGAAGCGATCGCTGTTTTACTTAGTCGCAGTACACTGTCCCACCTTCCTATACCAGCTTCAACGCTGAGGTTGAGCAATATACTAACTTTTCTACAGTGGGAAGCAAAAGCTTTCTCTCACTGTTGTAGGCTTATTTGTGTGCTTTATTTCACGGATTAATATTTCCCTTCATTGCACATGGCTGCGATAACACGCTGATTCTTGCCAGTCACTATATCGCGTTGCATTGCCAGGTAGAAATTTCAGTATAGTATATTTAAGCGTCTATAGCAGAAACTTGCATACAATATGTAAATTTGTGTGATAAGTATGATTCCGGAGTGACAAGTTTTTTTTTGTGTTGTCTTACTAGGAGCGCATTTAAAGCTTGTGTACAATGTTTGGTTCCTTGTACAACGTATGTTTCCTTCAGCTCTTGTGAACTACAAAATACCCGTGACTACATTCGTCTTTGGCTAACAAATTGCAGTGTCTGAATAAATATTTCGTATCTCACTTTTTTCTGAAAGATTACAACTTGGTCCTTACAACAATGTGTGCTTTTGACTTTTGCCATAAAAAGCTTTTCATTTCCTCTTTATAGGACTGTGCGCAATCTTCGAAGAATTGGGAGTTCTTTGGTAATGCCCATTTATGCAGCTATACCCAGAACTTGGAATCATAAAATGAGTCACAAGCCCGTGTATATTCAACAAAGAAAATATATCGATTGTTTTCGTACCCTTCAAGAAGTTTCGTACAACAATGCGATATTTGTAATAGCCCGTGCAGCGCCCTCATGGAAACGTCTTCTGCAGCCTATGACGTAGACTGGATGCTGCTAATTCATTCTCTGTCTCACATGTGGCAATAGGTTGAGAGAGATTAGCGCTACCGAGGACGAAAGAAAAATGACCAATGACCTAGACGTGGGCAAGGCCATGCACACGGGTCGCTCACCCGAATGGGCTTACTGTTGGGGTGACCTTTACGCAGAGCAAACAGGTTGGGATATGTTGAGAAGAAAAGAAAATAATAGTAGAACCTCCGTAGTTATCTTTCTCCCAATAATTCTTCTTTCTTTATCGAATGATGGAGTCCTTCCACAGATCGGAAGGATTTTACGATGTGTTGAGTTTTCTACGTCTATACGCAACCATTTGCTGCATCTCAGGCGAGGGTCAACTGTAGCAAGACAAAAAAAATGTCCCGTCATATCCACGAAGTGAATGATGATGAGCGGGCGAAGTTGCGGAGATTAAATGTGGTAAACCGTGAATCCTCCGTACATTTTGCCCACTCGATCATGCAAAGACGTGACACAGACTCGGGGGTGGTGTGGTTATATACAGTATATACAGAATGTATTATTCACATATGGTTGGATGATGTTGTTTTGTCGATAAGCTCTTTTATTATTTTACGGACCACATGGAGGGGGATCCCCTGGTTTTAGTCACATATGACTAAGCTAAGGGTAACGTTTCTCTTTGAGTATAATGGCCTTGTGGTCCGTAAAGTATAAAGCCAAGGGATCTTGAATTGGATGTAATGTAAAGTTCGAGAATGCAATGTCTATACAAGTTCCCCTGATAGTGATGGGACATTTGTAGTCATATGAAATGCACCGGAGAGCGTAACGGGACACTATGTGTTGGACTAGCCAGTCGTCATTCGTGATGTCTACGTTAAAGTCTCCGGCAAGCACGAAAAGGTCGTGTTTGTATGCAGCTTCGTAGTGCAGCATCGCCTTATCGATGTACTTGACGATGTTTCCCTTGAACAGGTTAGGTGGCAGATACATAGTCATGATGACGATTCCGTTTGAGAGCTTCACAGCGGCGGACTCGCCGTTGTGGCTTTGGTTGGTGAGCGGTAAATGGAAATCCTCCGCTGTGTCTGGCAGCTTGACGTAGATCCCCACACCACCCGCCGGACGCTCTGCTTCTTCGGTCTGTCGCGACAGCCCGCGCCGCCTCTGGATCGTGTTGCCAGCGCTGACGTCTCTCTTCGGCTTCACGGGCCCTCAGCTCTGCGTCAGCTTGACGGCGAGCCCGTTTCGCTTCGGCTTTATGAGCTCTCACCTCCGGGTCTTGACGGCGAGCCCACGCTGCAGCCGCTTTGCGAGCCCTCCGCTCCGCCGCTGCCTTGTCTTCTTCGTTGTTCATAGCAGTAGTATAGTGTAGCCGTAGTAGCAGTATCGAATCGCCATGCAAATCAAATGAGAACACAGGTGCGCCACTAGCGGGAGCGGCGAGTACTAGCGTGGCTGCACCGGTGAAGTGATGTACAAGGCTCGACCTTAAGGAGCTTCGCCCCCTAAGAGAGAATGTGTGGCCTGGAACGCGCTTATTCATCGTCATCAGCGTCATCGTCTTCGTCATGGCGTATAATGGTTACCTTGCATGTGCTGTGCCGTGATGGCAGCGTCATCGTCATCGCACTAGCGTGGCTACACCGGACACCGGGGGACACCGGCGGAGTGATGTACAAGCCTCGACCTTAAGGAGCTTCGCCCCTAATAAAGGCACTATGTTCCCGAAATCAACAAATTTGGCTATCACAATTTTGAAGGATGTGCACAGTGGGATGTGGATGGTGTCGATACGCTCTACGATGCATTTAATATGACTGTAAACAACCAGTAACCACCCGAAGATCAAGCAAACACCTTGTCCTTGCCAACTTTAGATTTCATCCACTCGAAGAACCGTTGGCTCTCCATTTCACAGACCACAAAGAAGTAATAATGAGGGGAAAATGGAATCTAGAACTAAAGAATATATACGAATTATAACAAGATGATTAAAATAGAAGAGCATTAAAGAGGAACCAAATAAATACATTTTTATATATATACACTTTATGTCACTCAATTTACATTTGCAGTGGCAACGCGCGGGTGACGTACGGTGACATACCGGTACGATACCCAGCGTTTCGCCCAATCGTCATGATTCACTTCGCGGAGATGCGTGGATATTAAATGCGAAGCATTTCTTTGCGTACTGCAGCCACTTTTAGCGTTTCTATCTGCGTATCTATCTATCTATCTATCTATCTATCTATCTATCTATCTATCTATCTATCTATCTATCTATCTATCTATCTATCTATCTATCTAGCCGCCTAGTGATCTCGTGATTACCGCTTTAACTTGGGGGTAGACCAAAAATTGGTATCTGAGAATAAGATGATTTGACGAATATGACTCGCTGGTCGTGACATGAATAATGACAATCCCGTCGCGTACGTCGTCAAACTCTTTCGGGCAATCCTGTGGCACATACCACGGGGCGGGTATGTGCCACATGTGATTGTCAGTTTAGACTACCCAGGAACGGCGAGACAAACATTGGTACTTTTAACGCCAGAGCTTTAAAAAAGTTGACATCATCAGCAGCGTTGACCGGACGAATGCAAATAATAAATGTCAGGGTCCCAACAGGAATCGAACTCAAGCATTCTGCGTGGCAATCAAGCATTCTACCACAAAGCCACGCCAGGTCTCGGAACTGCTTTTCGAATAGACCCTAATGTTCGTGAAACGTCAATTGTCGTTGCAATGCTGGCTATCCAGTTTTATAAACATTACATATGTACTCCGATGATACAGCCGTCACGCCGGATTATTATCAATTATAGTAAAGCGCCATCCACTGAAGTTGATATATGTTGCAGTGTCCAGGGCTACCATCCTGGCGAGCACAAGCGCTACATATCAGTTTACCGCTTCTGGTGTTGCTACCGCCCATGTTGCTGTTGGCATCGTTACGCAACTGTAAACAACTTGTTATGCAAAACATATGCGACTGTGGAACATATGTCTGTGCGTACAACATTTGTACATATCTTCAGCGTAATTTCGTAACGTTTCGCTCAATAAAACATTGCAACACAGTTACCTTCCCCTCCGCATGCTTCGCATAACATCGATTCCCAAGGTACGTGGAATCTGCCGAATTTTTCTGTTTTGGATACGCGACTGCTAGTCACAATATAGGGTTTAATCTCTAGCGATAACCGCCACTCCCACATGTACACAACTCAAACCAAAGCGTCGAACTAATATTAAAGCTCGTGTAATAGGTGCAATTTAAGAGTCATAAGTTTCTTTCTTTTACTGCATCTTACCACGAACAC
>JALIZH010015850.1:0-55166 GCA_030522465.1 Rhipicephalus appendiculatus | reverse complement strand
GGTATGAAAATGACGGAGCGCACGCCTCATTCTCTTTCCTGTGCAGCGCCGCGATGAGCGCCCGGACCGCTGCCGCGAAACGAGAGCGGTGACGTTCCTCCCCCTCAAGCTAATTATCTCCCCGCTGCTTCGCATCCACCCATGGTTCCCTTTAGCGGGAGGTGGGGAAGTTTTAGATCCGAAGCATCTTATGCTCGGGGCTATGTCCGTCCCTCCCACGTTCCGCGTCCGGCGTCCCGCGTCCGGCCACTTTCATGAAGTAGGGAAGCACCCTTTATGCGAACCAGAACACTGTAGTAATATGAAGGCCGTCAACCACTACCACAGTCATCAGAGTCATGGCCGAGAGCACGGAGAGGCTGCTTAGCAATGGCTAGGCAGGTGGTGTCTGTCGCCCAGGTTGACCCCATTCCTTGATCTTGCTTCCATGTGTTTGGAGGGGGCTTAGTCCGTCCCTCCTTCTCGCCTCCCGCGTCCCACACCACCACAGCGCATGCGCGTCTCCTCCCCCTACGCTCACCCCCCTTTCTCTACTCTAGGAATCATCTACTCTACGGAGCGGCGCCTGCGTCCCACATCCCCACAGCACATGCGCGTCCTCTCCCCCCTCTCTCCTTTTGGAATCTTCTACTCTACGGAGCGGCTCCAGCGTCCTACATCCCCACAGCGCATGCGCGTCCCCTCCCCTTCTCTCCTCTAGAAATCCTCTACTCTACGGAGCGGGTCCCGCGTCCCACACCCCCCACAGCGCATGCACGTCCCCTCCCCCCTCTCTCTCTCCTCTCCTACGGTCCCCCCCCCCCCCCCGTCCTCTCCTCTAGGAATCCTCTACGGAGTGGCGCGCACGACAGGTGGTGCGACAGCTGTATTCTCCGCTGGGGGGCGCCACGGTAGTTCCGCGGTTTGAAAATGACGGAGCGCGCGCGCCTCATTCTCTCTCCTGTGCAGCGCCGCGATGAGCGCGCGGAACGCTGCCGTGAAACGAGAGCGCCGACGTTCCTCCCGCTCAAGCTAATTATCTCCCCGCTGCTTCGCATCCATACATGGTTCCCTTTAGCGGGAGATGGGGAAGTTTTTTTAAGCATCATTTTGTTAGCAAATGTATATTTTGCACTATGTGAGGAATATCTACCGTGATTACATGGGCTTGAATGATTGGCATGTTTTCCTCTAAAGTTGAGGCGACGACATGAAACATATTGTGCGGATGTGCGCCTTTTCAGGCAATGAGCTCCACCCTTCGGAAGACTGGCGCTACTGTCGATATGCCGTAGCAATCTCCTTAGGACACCCCACGGCTATCGGCTCCATATCTGCTCTATCTGTTTATGTACAAATGTATGCGCAACAGTCAATCAACTCCACGCCCCTATTGCACTCAGGTAGGGTGCAGTGCAACGCACGAATCATTATACCATCCATTGAACGCATGAGTCAGCACATAACTAAAAAGGAAACTTAACGTTCAAAAAACATGACCAGCCATCAATAGCCTTCCTGATTTTTTCACACAAGCACTCTCTCTCACGCGCATTCATTTCAATTCATGAAGCTTCACTTTGTGTTTTGCTTTACAGGCCACGAGCATCCGCGGCAGCGGAAGCGGCTATGGAGCCCACCCACAGTAAAGAGTGCGAAGGATGCGGAATCTAGGTTCGAGGAGCACCGCTGCAGAATGATGAGGTACAGTAACAAGAAGAATTACAATTTTACTTAGAATAGTGGCCATTTGGACTATAGACGATTTTCCGCAGCGGCGCACGGGCGCTGCCATGTTTGATCACGTGACCATAACTCGCCTTCCCCCAGCCAGTTGCCCCAGCCAACGCATTGGGCCAGCGAAGCTGCCGTGGCCGTAAGCGCCAGCAGCTGGGGTTAGAAGCCAACATGGCAGCACCCATGCCGACGCGACCGCCCGCTTCGATCCGAACTTGCGCTTGCTACTCGCCCACTATCTTCAGAGCAATAAATAAATGGTGAAATCAGCTATCGGTTCGTGTCATCTCACGCTGGGGACAAAGCATCAGGTATGTTTTGTCTTTATTATCGAGATTAGCTGTGTGTTTTTACCCATGCCTGCTAAGCCTTGTCTCCGAGAATTTGAGAATGAATCTTGGAAACACTGCAAAATGCCGACGAATACATTGCTCTCGAAGCTTCAGGACGTAAATATAAAGCAAATAAATGCGTAGGTTTCGCACTTGCGGGCCACACAGCGCAGGTCAAAGCTTGCTGATGTTATTATTTTTTTTTTTGTCAAAACTGATTCTGTAAATACGCCAAACTTGTCTGTCGAATGTCTGTGTCAGACTGTATCTCGGAGCAAAAGCCTCCGTCAGGCTCTGTAGCCTTTTGCTTTTGCTTCGCTTTTTCTGTTACATGTGCAGAAAATAAACCAAATCTCAAATAAAAAAAAATCAATCAGGACGACGACGTGATTAATTCGAGGCGGAAGGGCACTGCATCTACAGGTGTCACCATGTTGACTTTTCCGGTGCTGCCGTCTGCTCGCTTTTACTCGTGTGCGCGCAGATGCTACGGGGACGCCTAGCAGACGACGCGACGCGGATGAACACATATTGAACAGCGCTGCCAAAGGCCAAGGCATTGAGACGGCCGTGGTAGGAGACGGCCACGGTACAGTGGTGGCGCCATCTAGTTTTGATTAAACAAACCAGCCGCGGAAAATCGTCTATAGTTAGTAGGTCATGACGAGAGCTAGATCAAATCAAATCAAACTTTATTTCGTCCACAAGTTTGTATGTTGTGGAACACGAGGGCTCGAGAAAAAGTGGATCTATCCACTTGAGAAGCCTCGAGCCACGCCAACAAGCTCAAGTTTATACCCTTTTAAGGTAAAGCGTAGCATAGTCATGTACGGCCAGCGCCTTCTCTATCTTCAGATGCGAAGCATCTTATCCTCGGGGCTGTGTCCGTCCCGCGTCCGGTGACTTTCATGAAGGAGAGAAGCACCCACTATGCGAACCAGAACACTGTAGTACAATAAGGCCGTCAACCACCACCACAGTCACGATACTCATGGCCGAGAGCACACAGTGGTTTCTTAGCAATGGCTAGGCAGGTGGTGGGTGCAAGCAAAGAATAACACGCACTACCGGTGGTGTCTGTCGCCCACGTTGACTCCATTCCTTGATCTTAATTGCATGTGCTTGCGGGAGCTTTGTCCCTCCTTCCCGCGTCCCACGTTCCACACCCCCTCTCTCTCCTCTCCTACGCTCCCCCCCTTTCTCTCCTCTAGGAATCATCTACTATACGGAGCGGCGTCCCGCGTCCCACACCCCCCAACAGCGCATGCGCGTCCCCTTCCCCCTCTCTCTCCTCTGCTACGCTCTCTCCTGTAGGAATCCTCTACTCTACGGAGCGGTATGAAATGATTCTCTCTCCTGTGCAGCGCTGCGATGAGCGCCCGGACCACTGCCGTGAAATGAGAGCGGCGACGTTCCTCCCGCTCAAGCTAATTATCTCCCCGCTGCTTCGCATCGACACATGGTTCCCTTTAGCGGGAGATGGGGAAGTTTTTTTTTTTTTTTTCAGTGCCTGGGCGAAGGCTCTCCTCGGGCCGTCGAGTGCGCGCTCCGCCTTGCTCGCCGCTGCCACCCGGTGGCGCTTCGAGTAGACTATGGGAAGCTGGTGCTGAACGCCTTGCTCGCCGCTGCCACCCGGTGGCGCTTCGAGTAGACTATGGGAAGCTGGTGCTGAACGACAGCGCGTGTTACAAAGCTCACGAATTCATGTTTGCATCCGAGTTTAATTGCATTCGTGTTTCCCGTATGCTTTCACAGGCACAGGGGAGGGGATAGAAAGAAACGCGAACATAGCAGCACGCTGTTTCCGTCACGCTCTGACCGTGGTAGCAATAAAAGGATGCTAGATGGTCTGTTTTTATCACGGATGAGTATATTTTAAGTGCAGAGCACTTCAGTGAGGCAGGCTGTCGTATGCTGTCGTCGTCGCTTGGCGTAACGCAGGCAAAACCGCGTGTAGCATAGCCAACCGTACCCTATTAAGCGAGCGCTCGCGCCAAAGAGAAGTCTTCCTCTTGTTCTTCCAGTGCCTTGATGACGATATTAAGGCAAGTCTTCTTTCTTTTGTTCATTGAGAACCTTGATGATGATAAGAACGCAGTCAAAACCAGACATAGCATAGCCAACAGTGGCATGTTGAGCACGCACTCGCCCCAAAGAGAAGTTTGCTTCCCCTTGTTCTTCGAGCGCCTTGATGATATCAAGTAAGGACATTACTACTACGTATAAAAATTGAAAGAGGAAGCAAGCGAGAAATAGAAAGAGGGAGGAAGAAAGGGGGAAAATAAATATAGAAATAAAGAGAAAAAAAACGGGAAAGGAGAACAAGAAAGAAAGAGAAAGCCGAAGAGAAACAAAGAAGAAAGGTTAAGGACGCAACCCACGTAGATGAAAAAGGAAGAGGACAGGATAGAGCGTCCTGTCCTCTTCTTTTTTCGTCTACGAGGGTTGCCTCCTTAACCAAGAGAACAGACCTTTGGGCTTGTTGGTTTGCTGCGTACAATGAAGCCATGGCGCTGATAAGACAGGGACCACAGACAGAGGACAGGACGTGTGCTACTCACAACTGAATCTTTTCATAGAATGCGTTTAGTAGTCGAGGTTAGGCAACCGTTTTAATCACGAACAGCAACGAGGCAGCAGTCAGTGGCCTCAGCTGAACCAGCACGAGCATTTGTTTGTTTTGTTTTCTTTTTCCTTGTGTTCTATGTCACGTACCCACTCTGGGGGATGGGCCGAGAATGCGTAGTTGAAACTTAAAAGGTTATTCGAAGAATGTTAAATGGTTAAAAAATAATATGAAAAAGAAGAGAAGAAATGGCAGTAATAAGTAATACATCAAATTAAGACTTCAAAAATTATGCTATTGAGCTCGTATTCCAGACTGCCGTATTAACCTGATCGGAACACTTTTGATGAGATTAGTTAGATTTTACCGCATTTTAATAACGAGTATTTTTGAAGGCAAGATTAAAATGGTACACGTTTAGTGGTTTGCATGAAATTACACACGGCATCGAAGGCATCCCTATGGCAGTATTCCAACCCTGAGGCACCGAAGCTTAGTACAGTTTCTTCAGTTAAGTTTAAGCCTAGTTTTGTAAGCGGAGTAATGAGCAGTCGTGATCTAATAAGTGAATATCTGCGACATGACAAAAAGTAATGTGCAATATTTTCTAATTCTCCGCAGAACTGACATAGAGGCGTTATCGTCAGACCAGCTCTGTGTAAGTATAAGTTTAATGGGGGGGGACACGGCATCGAAATCTGGTGATCGTAACTTCAGATTGTCTAGATTGGCTTCAATGAGACTTCCATGGGAAGTTTAGATGCTTGTATTCCGTCCACGTTGTTATTGATTCCATCCTATCAGTGTGAAATGCCGATTTTCTATATCTGATTGCGGTGAAATATTCTACCACTGGAAGAACCTGGATTATTGGGAAATCTAGCGATGCGCGTGCTAAAGCATCGGCCATTTCATTTAATTTTAAGCCACAGTGACCTGGGAACCACACTAATTTTAGGTGCTTCAGCTGAGACGCAACTAAAGATCGAAACGTCTTGAGGGCGCGAAAATTATGTGAAGCTGTAAGAGCTGCGCATACGGAGAGCGAATCAGTTATTATGATCTCGGCCTGATCTCGTCCATCGGGAGTTTTCGCAGTGCCATGATGACGTCCATGAGCTCAGCTTCGAAAACCGGAGTAAAATCGGGTAACGTCACAGCGAATGACTAGCCAAGCGACTGGGCGACAATTCCCACGCCTGCCCGTTCTTCGTTCACGGAAGCAGCAGTGGCTATTAAATGCGAAGCATTTCTTAGCGAACTTCGGCGACTTTGAGCGTATCTATCAATCTGTCTAGCTATCTATCTAGCCGCTTACGACTTTGTGCTCTCCTGGCCGTATCGTTAATGGGATTTATACCAAATTTGGTATGGCATAACTGTATGACGAACATAAATGGCTGGTCATATCATGAAAATCATGTCTAAGTTGTCATGAAAGGTATGATTTACATGCCACGCTCATGGCGCGCTCGCGGCCGTTTCGTTAGCTTGATATACACCAAATTTGGGATTGAGTGACGTGACTATATGACGAACATAAATGACAGGTGGTAATATGCAAATAATGACGTGCATGTCATGAACAACATGATTTACATGTTGTTCCTCTGCTACACGCGCACGCGGGCGTTTCGTTAGCTTGATATACAGCAAATTTAGTATTGTGTGACGTGACTGTATGACGAACATAAATGTCAAGTGGTAATATGGAAATCATGACATGTAATATGGAAATCATGACATGGCCGCGAGCGCGCCATGAGCGTGGAATGCAAGCCATGTCGCACATCACTTGCATGCGACGCTCATGGCGCGCACGTGGACGTTTCGTTAGCTTGATATACAGCAAATTTGGTATTGTGTGACGTGACTGTATGACGAACATAAATGACAAGTGGTAATATGAAAATCATGATATGTCATGTGCGACATGATTTGCATGCCACGCTCATGGCGCGCTCGCGGCCATTTCGTTAGCTTGAGATGCACCAAATTTGGGATTGAGTGACGTGATTGTACGACGAACATAAATCACAACTGGTAATATGGAAATCATGACATGTCAAGAGCGACATGGCTTGCATTCTACGCTCATGGCGCGCTCACGGCCATTTCGTTAGCTTGAGATACACCAAATTTGGTATTGAGTGACATGACTGTATGACGAACATAAATCACAAGTGGTAACATGGAAATCATGACATGTCATGAGCGACATGGCTTGCATTCCACGCTCATGGCGCGCTCACGGCCATTTCGTTAGCTTGATAGACAACAAATTTGGTATTGAGTGACATGACTGTATAACGAACATAAGTGGCAGGTGGTAACATGAAAATCTTGGCATGCATGTCATCTACAACGCCATTTACATGCCAGGCTCTTGGTGCGCTTGTGTCGAGTTCGCTAGCTTGATATACACCAAAATTGGTATTGCGTGACGTGACAGTGTGACGAACATAAATGACAGGTCCTAACATGTAAAACATGACATGCAAATTATGTAAAGCATAATTTGCTCCTTCCTGGCTGCTTCGCATTACATCGATTCCCACAGTGCGTGGGATCAGCCGGCTTTTAACACGAAAGTGTTTTATGCCGGTGTCCACCAAGATTTGAGTGACGTATTTCCGTCACGGAAATGACGTCGAAAAAATACGCATGATCAGAAGACAAAGAAAAAAAGTTTCGTCAACGGGAGTCGAACCTACGACTTCTTGATCAGCGACAACAGATGCCGAGCACGCTATCCACTGCGCCACGGTCTTTTTTTTCTTTCTTTATTACTTGCACATCATACAGTAATATTACAGTGCATGAACAGCGGGGACAGAGGTGAGAAGCAGTGTAGTTTACATAGCCATTATAATTCCTTTATGCCCATAAGTGGCTCAAGTATCCCGAGCCACTCTGGTACTGGGTCCATAATTTTACATTCGTCAACAAAGTTCGCGATCATTTGGCGGAAATATTCACGAATAGGCATTGTTTTGATATCGGCATGGCGAACTGCCATGTACTTTTTCCAAATACTGTAGAGGCCGAGCAACATAACAGTATCGTAAGGCACTCCTCCATCTTCGTCATAAACTGGTAAAAACCGGATCCCATAGGCATCTAGCGGTAGATCTTTTTTGATAGTTCTTTGCAGAATGTCCCAAAAGAACACGCCTTCCCAACAATCCAGAAATACGTGTTAAATGGTTTCAGGTTTACGGCAGAGGAAACAGTCCGTTCCCCACGGTACAAACAGACCCCTCTCTTGCATCCACGTTTTAACTTCTAGAGTCCCTGTATGGAGCTTGAAAAAAAATGATTTTGAACTGGATCGTACAGTCATTTTTTTAACTCTTGCTAGTACATTTTGCCCACGTCCAGCAGGATACAAACTCCTGTAGAGTGGTACCGGTAAAACAAGGTCGACAAGGTCCTTGTACAGCCTTTTTCGTTTTACTCCCGCTAGATATTCGCGAGAAAAACGTGCCATTAGAAAATTGCATGCTCCAACAACTTCTTTTAAATAACCCTGAAGTGCCCCATGCAAATTGATACGAGGTGACAACGAGTGACGGTAGAACTCTTCCAAGCCTCAGCTGAATAACTGCACGTAGAAACGGATCTCTTGTGTCTCGCAAAAACATAAAACGGCTAACGACTTGCCTTAGAAACAAATGTGACAGACTGAGACCGCCATACCGAACACGGCGAAACAGATTAGTGCGACTGGACCGTTCCCACACTGATCCCCATATAAATACTGCGAACACGCGGTGCAGCTTCTGCACATGTATACGTGAGCAATGCAAAACCTGTAATGTGTACCAGAGTTTGGAGACAAAGAAAAGATTACATACCGTGGCCCGCGCGAAGGTCGAAAAATCCCATCCTCTAGCTTTATCCACCTTTTTCGCGCAATTCAGTAGCTTGCCGCCGCCAGTACGGCTCACTATCGCTATAAAATTCTAATGGCACACCCAGATACTTTGCGGGCTTATTCACCCACGGCATATTAGCATAAATGTCCGGGATGGAAGGCCAATTTCCATGCCAATATCCCAAGCACTTTTCCCAATTAACAGAACTCCCACTGGCCTTGCAAAACTGTTTCGCTAAACACACTACTTCGTTAATGCTGTCACAATCAGAACAAAAAACTGCAACGTCATCAGCATACGCAAGTAATCGCACTTCATTCTCATGTAATTTAAATCCGCGGACGGAATCGCTGCTAATCACGCTCAAGCAGAAGGGCTCCAAAAACAAACTGAAAAGCAATGGTGAAAGAGGGCAGCCTTGACGCACGGAGCGTTCCAAGTTAATGCGTGCCCCCACCAACTTATTAATAATTAGTCGCGTTGAACAGCCCTTATATGCCATAGTCACACCCTCTCTAATAATACAGCCTACGTTTACGAAATCCAACACACTCAGTAGAACATCGTGTGACACAAGGTCAAAAGCTTTTTCTAAATCTAACTGAAGCATTGCGACGCATCTATCAGTCACATCGCAACACTCCAGAATAGACCTGGCCTTATGTATATTTGTCACAATTGTGCGTCCTTTGATTCCACACGTCTGGTGTGGACCTACTACTTCCTTTATTACACCCTGTAATCGCTTAGATAATATTTTCATGAAGACCTTGTAGTCTACATTTGTTAAACTAATGGGGCGATACGATTTGATAAGGCAAACTTTGGTTTTATCTTCTGTTTTGGGAATTAGAATAGTGTGCGCCGTGAGAAAGCTGGGAGGTAACATCTTGTACTTGTACGCTTCATTGAAAAGACGAGTCAAGATTGGTGAAAGATCTGACTTAAACGTTTTATAAAAGGCCGCACTCAACCCATCTGGCCCAGGAGACTTTCCTGGGTTCAACCCATCAATAGCACGTTCAACTTCCAAATTTGAAATGGGCAGTTCCAACCCTTCAACAAGATGCTCGGGAACTTTTGGCATTAAAGGTAAGAATTTCTCTTTAAATAGTCGCATGTCAACTTTAGATCGCTTAAACAGTTCTCGATAGTAGGTAGAAAAAACGTTTTCGATTTCCTTATTCTCTTTGTAAACGATACCGTTGTGGTGGATTTCCGCTATATTATTCCTGCGAGCATATCTCTTCTCTTCCCCCCAGTGACCGTTTTGTTGGTGTTTCACCAACCAACAACTTTTCAGCTCGAGCTCGAATTATTGCTCCTCTATAGCGCTCGATGTCAAAAACTTCAAGCTTATGCCTAGCCTTGCGAATATCTTCTGTGAATGTTCCTGGTGATTTCGCCTCTTCTTCTAGTAATGCAGCGAAATTTTGTTTCAGTATTGTTTCCTCTTTTCTCTTCTCTCGCTTAATTGCGCAGGCTCTTTGCAACGCCACCATCTTAATATCGCTTTTAAAGTATTCCCACTGGGCGCCAATTGATAGTTCACTATTGTCATTAATTTTACTGACACATTCTAGCGCCTTCTCGTTAAAAACGTCGTCCTCCAGTAGCTGCGAATTCAACTTCCAAAGGTCCCAGGAGAACCTATTTTGTCTAGCTCCGTCACAACGGATATTAAAGCTGATTAAGCAGTGATCCGTAAAAAAAACTGGCTCGACTACATATTTGTAACACATTGGTATTACATTGGCCGTTACATAAGCTCTGTCTAGACGAGCGTGGCTGGAATTTTGAAAATGCGTAAAATGAATGCTTTGCCCCACATCCAGACACTCTGCCACATCTTCGAGAATGTATCGGTCTATAATATTGCTAAGAGCAGCTGTACTCGCATCCTTGTACGGCGCACTGCTTGTCTTGTCGTGTGCAGAAAGCACACAGTTAAAATCTCCCATTATTACAATCTGCCTGTCCGTATCGCAATATCTATCTAGGGATTGGAAGAATTCACACCTTTCGGTTTGTACGTTAGGCGCATATACAGTCACTACGCGCCATTAAGAAGAAAAGTGCTTGAAGTCACATACTACTAACCGCCCCGATAAACTAGATGTAACCGATTCAACGACAAGACCTTGTATCTGGCGGACAAATAATGCACAACCGGCTGAGGAACCAATGGCATGACTTATACAAACACTGTACCGTGAGGCAAAAGGCCGCACCATGCTCCCGGTCTCTTGTTCTCCTTCAACTTTGGTTTCCTGCACGGCTATAACGTCGAGTTCTCGCTCTACAATTAGTCGACACAGTTGATTCTGCTTCTTTCTGCTAGCGAGACCCCGAACGTTAAGTGAAGCAAAACGCAGAAAGCTTTCCGAAGCCGTGGTATGCGGTTGATTGAGATCGGGAGCACGATGCTCACCTCTGCCCCTCAGTGCAGCTGTGCCTTCCAGCTGCACACCTCGTTCCCCACCCGAGGACGCGCCTTCGCTAGCTGTTACGAAGGCGGCGACGCCGCCGGACGCCTGTCCGGCGGTAGCGAAGGCCGCGGGCGCAAAGCTGATCGCCGCGTTGGCAGTGCTTTCGATGGTGGCTCTCCGACGCTAGCGTCTCCCGCACCGCTACCGTCTTCCACGTGGTCCCGCGAGCGTTTGCCCGCTGTGCCGCTGGAAGTTTCCATGGCCCAGTCTTCCGCTTGCAGAATCACACCGGACCCGTCTTCCTTTACCTGGTTGGTTTCTGCTGTCGGCGTCGCTTGCAGAACCACACCGGTCCCGTCTTCCTTTACTTGGCTGGTTTCTGCTGTCGGCGTCGCTGTCACAGACGCCGAGGTTGCCCCACTGTCCGTTGTCGCCGGTGCCGCTTCCGAGTGAAGCTCTTTTCCTGCTTGGAAGGTTAGGGAAACGCTGGCCGCGCGTCCTTCCGATACTTCTACGATGACAGGCCTCGGTGAGCTACCAGCGACCTCCTCGGCATCCGCTTCGTCCATAATGAGTTCAGCCATGGCCTCCGAGATTAGCCGGCGAGGCGCGCAGCCGGCTAATCTCGGAGGCCACGGTTCAGCATTGTCTTCGCTGCCCGTTGTTCCCTAGAGGTGCGGCAACACTCGCGTACGTGCGAGCGCATACAGCGTCCTCATGACCGTAGCGCCGGCACTGTCCACACCGCGGTACACGACAGTCTCTGCGTATATGGCCAGTACTTCCACATCGAAGGCACAGTGGAGCTCTGCCCGGGACGACCACAAGAGCTTGTTCACCAGCAACTCGCAGTTGATGGGGAATATCCTCAATACTGATGCCGCTTTTCAGCTTCAGGGTTACAGTTCTCGTTGTTGACCCTTTATCCGTAACGCCATTCACACGCCATCGCTCACGAGTGATGTCTGTTACACGGCCATAGGGCAGAAACGCCACCCTCACGTCATCGTCGGCTGTGTTGTACAGTAGCCAGTGGACCTTGATGCGAAGATCCTTACTCGTCGGGTCGATGACAACGCAACGCCGACCTTTCACTTTGACATCGTTACTTGCAAG
Organism: Rhipicephalus appendiculatus; assembly: GCA_030522465.1. Lineage (NCBI taxonomy): Eukaryota > Metazoa > Arthropoda > Arachnida > Ixodida > Ixodidae > Rhipicephalus > Rhipicephalus appendiculatus. The sequence continues at coordinate 43,129 of JALIZH010015850.1, read as the reverse complement.
AAGTCTCTTGGTACCTTCGTCGCTTTTGAAGGTGACTGCCCACACGTGGTTCATCTGGTAAGCCCCCCAAGGCGACCACTTCGGGGAGGAGACGCAGGCGGTCCAGCGTGTCTCTAAAGTCTTCCACTCGAAAAAGCCTTGCTCGGACATCACCGTGCATGAAAACAGGGGCGCTATTTTGTAAGCGTTCTAGCATAGAACGGGGAGGAGGATAGAACAAAAAGAGGAGGGTAAGACATGCGCGATTGGTCGAGGCTGTGAGGCTATTCCGACGGTCAAGACGTGCGAATAGCCACAAAATGTGCTTAGAACGGAGAGGAGGTTGTTATAACGGGCTCGGGCGTCGTTCTATCGATGGTATGGCTACAAAACAGTCTCCGCGGACAACTCGGCTTGGATCGAAACGTAAGCGGTGGGGCCGGAGGAGTTGGTTTCTCGCGCATCTCTCTACCGCCTCACAGCTGACGCCTGTCCGCTGCTGTGTACTCGTGGGTGAGCTCGCTAGCACGTAAGGCGAACTGGGGATGCCGCTTCATAAATGAGAGCAGAAACGCCCTTCGGTTGTCGGGAAAGCGCGGACCTCTTCTCGATTGCTGCGCTATTTCGACAACTGGGTAACGGTTCGAATTGTCGCGCCGTTTGAATTTTACAAGTACACTAATACTGCTAATACTAGAAGCATTGGTTTGAACAGCGTGGGGGGCCAGCGCCACTGCGATACCGCCTGGCGCTACGTCAAGACCTTAACAGAAGTTAATTGTCAAAGTCACCGAGCTCTTCAACTTCAAGCTGCGAAAAACAATGCCTCTGAATATTGATGTTCAGTTATAATAATTATACATTTCTTTATGCACTGCATACATTCCTGAACTCCCCAGCTCGCCTATTGGCTGTTTGCTTCCCTCCTCTTTTTGTTCTATCCTCCTCCCCGTTCTATGCTAGAACGCTTACAAAATAGCGCCCCAGTATTTAAAACAGAGCGTCCACTCGGCAGATTAGGCAGGATCAAACGGTACTCGTCATTTTCCTTAACAGCGTCCCCTGTTACCGCGGCCCGAATCGACCGCTGCAACCGCTCCGTCGGAGCACGACATACTGCGTCTGAACGCGTCGGTGTCCAGAAACAGAGTGACTGCGCCACGGTCACATATTGTGTAGGCTTTAAAAACAAGCCTTTTATATCTGTCCACTCACAGTGTCCACTCACAGTGCTCTTGCTAAAGTGAAGTAATGCATTATGACCGTGAAATGCACGATTAGTTCCTTCAAAGCGTCGTTTCTACGCGTCCGCCCCATTCGGCGCGTTTCGAATAGGAAAAGTGCAGTTTTGTCGACGCGTTAACACACTGCCAGGTGGCGACCTTACCCCTAGCATCGGCGTCGCTCATACCATCCTTCCATACAAAAATAGCTCTGGGACGCGCGAGTGCTTCATGTGGCCGTAACTCTGCCTTCCGAACTTAAGCCCGCCCCGCGAAAAATCGCAGCTGGCCAATGGGGAAGACACGACGCGCGTTGCGTTTCCCTCTTGTCGGGCAGCGTTGTTCAATAAATCTAATATGCCGTGAGTAGGCGACCTTAGCACGAGTTCGGCGTCCAATCAGTGTTGCTCGTCTGGCTGTCACACCGCTTTCGATGATTCCGCTCTCACCGTACAGCTGCCACAAGCAGCTATGACCACAAGGGTTTGTTTAATCATTGATCGTGAACGTTAGTCGTCGGGATACAGATGTACCACCAAGCGTCAACCTGGATGCATCCACGTTAAATGGTGCTATAGCTGTCAAGCACCAACAGACGTTGTGCAAGCTCTCATATCAATCTACAGTAAACTTTCAACTACTTCTGTAAGGACAGGTTTCACTTTCGTGTTATATACCGATTCCTATGACGGAGGGATCAACCATGTTTTTTTTTTATGTTTCGTGTTTGTGCATGTATCAGAAAATCATCTAACCTGTTCTCTAAGAATTTGTGAGATTGAAATTTAGATTTTGGAGGAAAAATCTCATCGTAATTTATCATAAGAAACTGATTTGAGCTATTGGTTACAATTATCTCTCTGATGTTGACATTTATAGTTTCCAGTTTCTTTTGTACGAAGATTATCTGTGGTGTGTGAAAACGTGACCAATGAGCGAGAAAGACGGAATCTGGGTCACTAATAAAACATATTCCGCTCTTCTTACCGGCAAGCTATAAAATTTTAGAAATGTCTGTACTGTTAAAATGCGGAATCGACAGAGTAATGAAGGCAGACGGGCTTTCTGATACATAACAGTAACTGCTGCAAATCTAGGGAGCCTGGGGCGGAATATCAGCTGTTACTGCCGAGTACAAGAGCCGTTTCTCGCTCTTTCCGTTGGTTGACGTGCACAGAAGCTTTATGTCGACTGTAATGTCGTTCGATAAGTACGCGCGTATTTGATTGAATAATCTGTATTTTCTTGTGCAAGCGACGATATGCTAGTGCAGCAGCTGTGTCAGTGTGCAGATTTGCATTGCTATACCGATAGCTGCAACTACCTAACCGATCGCTAAAAATCAAATTGAATGCGCAGGAAAGTATGCCTTCATGTTACTTCAATAAGGCGTACCAAGTGACAAACCTGTGTTTTCACGTATGAGTCAGCGAAGTGCCGGGGAGTGCGCCCGGCGGCCATCTGCGGCGGCCTGTGTGCGCTGGCTGAAAGCGCGTCGCATCGACGCTCATCGCTCCTTGTGCGGACACCGTACACAAGAAACAATGGTTCAGTCAGGTTAACCGATGCCAAAGCTCTACTGTACAGTCATTATTACTCCGCGGAATCGCGTATCATTAAGCCCAGAAGCGCCGATGACATGTAGACGAACTCGGTCGGTACGCTAGGCCTACCTTCGCTGGCTCGATCTTGGCGCAGGCGGCCTGTGTGCACTGGCTGAAAGCGCGTCGCATCGATGCTCATCGCTCTTTGTCCGGACACCATAGGCGTGCGCAGGGTTCCCCTTCAGGGGGGGCAGGGGGGGGCGAAGGTTCATCGCAGCGCCCCCCCCCTCCCTATTAAGTCAATGTATGGGGCAGAATTTGCGCCCCCCCTCTCTCAGGTGACTTGGGGGGGCGGCCGCCCCCTCTGCCCCCCCCTCGTGCGCACGCCTATGGCGGACACCGTACGCAAGAAACAATGGTTCAGTCAGGTTAACCGATGCCAAAGCTCTACTGTACAGTCATTATTACTCATCGGAATCGCGTATGATTAAGCCCAGAAGCGCCGATGACATGTACACGGACTCAGCCGGTACGCTAGGCCTACCTTCGCTGGGAGTCGTACTCGTACGGGTCGTATTTGGTTGGCCCGATCTCGGCGCCAGTGGCTCGCGAAGGTTGAGGTTTGCGCATTTCTCAAGCCTCTTACTATCCCATTAAAGTGTAGCCGAGGTAAGCAAAACTGTAAGGATTGCCAGAGATGCGCTTGAGTTGTAGTTTTGCCGACCGGCGTTGTTTTTCTGGCGTACTTGTAGTATATGCCGCAGCACCGCAAGTCGGATCGGACGCCGGATCGTCACGTTCGTAGATTATTCCTCGGCCAGCTCTACTGAAAGATTGTCCCAACTATATTTGTAAGCGCGTAGCTACAGCTCCCAGACTTAGGCATTAGCGGCTGAACTACATTGAGCCGATATGACAGAATTCCAGCTGATAATTGAAATTTAACGAAAATTGCGTTGATTGTTATGTAGTTTTATAGTAAAAGGCAGACGTGCCTACAGTGATCCTAACGATTACCAGATACTTACACGGGCTCGGCGTATGTTTGTCTTTCAATACGCACAATAGAGATGTTGCGCCACCGGCACTAGTAGGGGGCCAGACATCATGGGTATATATACCGGTTGCTGAACGTATGGTTGTCCGTAGCGCGAGCGGTATATGTTCAGTGTTGCTGTGTTGTGTACGATTGTAATGTGTGTGCCGATGCTTGTACCGTATATGCGACGTAAGCTTAAAAAATCTCAGCCTGTTCACTATTAGATTGTAAAAAATGCTCGACAATTATTTTTTTTTACATTAGTCCTAGCAGAAAGAGTGATTCTACTCTTGGAGGGAGTTGATGCACTCTAGCCAGACCAGATTATAAAATTCTGTGAGAGAGTAGCGTAACTCCCGCAGAGAGTGTATGCACTCCATTTCAGAAGCGTGACTTTACTCTGGCGAGAGAGCTTGTTCACTCTCGCTCAGCCGGAGTACCAGAACTCTGTCGGGAGAGTGTGCCTACTCTGTGCAACAGAGAGTTCTCAGCACTCCTGAAAAGAGAGTGAAATATGGGACAAGCGTTTAGTCCCGCAAAGGGAGTCGCTAGCACTCTCTTGGGGCTGTGAGTGTGTCGTCTGGAAGCGCCGATGTTTCAGTGTAGCGCATAAGGTAGTCCACGGCTACAATGACCCAGCGGTTTCCATTTGGTGTGTACGGTAGGGGACCGTACAAGTCGATAACAATGTGGTCGAAAGGCCGAGAGGGACAAGGCAATGGTTGGAGTTGCCCTGTGGTCGTGTGAGGAGAGCTCTTCCGGCGTTGGCACATGGAACATGAATGGACGTACTGCCGAACAAAGCAGTACATTCCACGACAGTAGTATCGAATCCGGAGGCGGGCATATGTTTTTATCACGCCAGCATGGGCGCATTGCGGATCCACGTGTAAAGAGGCACAGGCGTCGGAACGTAAATGGCGAGGGATTACCAGCAACCATTTGCTTGCATCAGATAAGTAGTTTCAACGGTACAGAATGCCGTCACGGATTATAAAATGGCGAGCAGTTCGTCGAAGTGAGCGGTTGGCGGTAAGTGGAGACGCCTGAGACAGGTAGTCTATGAGAGACGCTATCCATGGATCTCGGCGTTGCTTAGAGGACATGTCGGAGTGTTCAAGTGAAGAACATTCGCAGCCAGAAAGAGACGCAGTAACATACTCATGGGGAAGCGCCGAGCGAAAAAGAGCGTTGGCGTCCGAATACTTACGGCCTGACCGATACGGATGCCATAATCTTGAAGACGTAGCGCCCAACTAGCTAGGCGACCAGATGGATCTTTTAATGACGACAACCAACAGAATGCGTGGCGATCAGTCACGACGTCGAATGTGCGGTTATATACGTAAGGTCGGAATTTCGTGATTGCCCAAACGATGGCAAGACATTCTTTTTCCGTGACTGAGTAGTTCTTTTCCACTTTATTGAGGGTGTGGCTAGCGTAGGAAATGACATACTCATCGAACCCAGATATTCCCTAGGCAAGACTAGCACCGAGCCATACTTCACTGGCGTCCGTATGGATTTCGGTTGGAGGATGCATCCGGGTTAAAGTGGCGTAGGATAGATGTGGATGTCAGAAGATGGCGTAAAGAGTCGAATGCTTTGTCGCATGCGGGAGACCACGCCGAGATGTCTTGGTTGTCGATAAGTAGCTGTGTCAGGGGGGCGATTATGGTGGCGAAATTGCGCACAAAACGGCGAAAATATGAACAGAGGCCGATGAAGGTACGGAGTTCTTTTAGTGTGGAAGGGCTGAGAAAGTCGGCGACAGCGTGAACCTTGGAAGGATGAGGACGGACACCATACTTGCTAACAACATGTCCTAAGATGGTAAGCTAGCGGGCGGCGAAATTCGAATTCAGCTGCAAGCGTCCGCAAGACAAGTGAGGACACTTGCGAGGCGGCTGAGGTGGGGATCGAAGTCCTTCGAAAAAACTTCCCCATCTCCCGCTAAAGGGAAGCATGTGTGGATGCGAAGCAGCGGGGAGATGGTTAGCTTGAGCGGGAGAAACGTCGCCGCTCTCGTTTCGCGGCAGCGGCCCGGGCGCTCATCGCGGTGCTGCACAGGAGAGAGAATGAGGCGCGCTCCGTCATTTTCATACCGCGGAACTACCGTGGCGCCTCCAGCGGAGTATGCAGCTGTCGCACCACCTGTGGTGCGCCGCTCCGTAGAGGAGAGAACGGGGGGGGAACCGTAGGAGAGGACAGAGAGAGGGGACGCGGAGCGGGAGCCGCTCCGTAGAGTAGACGATTCCTAGAGTACAGAAAGCGGGTGAGCGTAGGAGAGAGGGGGGAGAGGACGCGCATACGCTGTGGGGATGTACGCCGCTCCGTAGAGTAGAGGATTCCTACAACAGAGAAAGGGGCTGAGCGAAGGAGAGAGGGGGGAGAGGACGCGCATGCGCTGTGGGACGCGGGCGCCGCTCCGTAGAATAGACGATTCCTAGAGTAGAGAAAGGGGGTGAGCGTAGGAGAGGAGACATAGGGGGGAGGGGACGCGCATCCGCTGTCGGGGTGTGGGACGCGGGCGCCGCTCTGTAGAGTAGAGTATTCCTAGAGGAGAGAAAGGGGGGTGAGCGTAGGAGAGGAGAGAGAGGGGGGGGAGGAGACGCGCATGCGCTCTGGTGGTGTAGGACGCTGGAAGGAGGGAGTTTGCTCATAATGGCTCAAACAGGTCACGGTCCTAAACTCGGCAGTATGTCAGAGTTCAACCCGAAAAGTGACAACATATGCTCATATTCTGAGTGCTCCGAGAACTACGTAGACATAAATGACGTCCCCGCAGACAAGAAACTGAAGTTGTTTCTGAACGTAGTCGGTGCGGAGGCTTATGAAGAGCTAAACAAGATACTTGTCCCTGATATGTGAAGTGAAGTGAAGTGAAGTGAAGTTTTATTTCCTTTCAAACAAAGGAGGAAGCCGGGGCTAAAGGCTGAGTGCCTGACAAAGGCCTCGGCTCCCTTGTACAGTTTGACTTCAGTTAACGCAATAAATGCATACACAATAAATAGATAACACAAAAAAACACAAAAATAATGAATAACACAAAAACAATAACACAAAAAAAGATAACACAATAAATGCATAAATCTACTCAGAAGCCCTATGAAGACAATAAACAGCTTCTTATAGCTCATTTTAGCCCAGCTCGTTCAATCATCGCTGAGCGTTGTATATTTAATCGCTGAATGGAACGAGAAAATGGAAGTGTCAGAGATTTTACCACTGCACTGAAGCACCTCGCAGGAGACTAATTTCAGCACATTTCTGAATGATGCCTTAAGGGACAGACTAGTCGCTGGTTTGTGTGACGAAGAAACACAACGGGCTCTTTTTGCGCATGCAGACCTCACGTTCGAGCTGGCATGCAGAACGGCACTAGACAATGAGCTAGCTGCGCAATAGGTGAAGCCAATGCACGAGTTTGACGGAAAACTGTGCAGCGTGAACATCATTCGCAGCAAGCGAGGTCATGATAAGGAAAAGAAATCCAGCCCAGTTGCTAGGTCGAAGGATAGGAAAGAGGAATAGCTGCGTAGAGCTTGTTGTCATTGCGGAAAAGGCCGCGCGGCAGAAAGCTGCTGGTATCGAAACCACACTTTCCGAAACTGTAATAAAAAGGCACACTTGCAAGCAGTCTATAAGGAAGCCTCTAAAACAAAGTCTGTCAAATATTTCGCCACTACGGATGACGAATCCGAAGACTTCTCTTGTCACACGGTGTTTTACTCGAACAAAAGTTCAAGTGGTTACAGCATAGACCTGAACATTGAAGGGAAGACTGTTTCGATGCTAATCGATACGGGCGCAGTGGTCACCATTGTACCAGAACTGTTGTACAAGCAGCATTTTCCCCATGTCCAGTGCGTCAAAGCAAATGTGCCATTGCGAACTTACACAGGGGAAAAGCTGAATTTATGGCATTTATGTTCGAGATACTGATACAAGATACTTCAGAAATAATTGTATCCGATAGGATACTTCCCAAATGTACCTTAAGATACTTTGATACATTCGCAAATTAGCTATTATAAATCTATATAACAAAGCAGAAAAGGCCTATATACAATGTGTTTACTTGAAAACTTCTTAACAGCTATCAACTTCGTTTAGTTTTAACGAAATGCCTATTTGTATCACAAGCTAGATTTCTGTCTTTCTTGCTCAAGGTGTATTAGTTTGATTCCGAAACAACTTTTTCCGATTTGCTTGGCTGCTTAACATGACAGCTCATTAACCGTTGCTGTGTTAGTGGCTTTTGCTTGACACTTTTGTGATTGATGAGTGTCGCTGCTCTACTTGGCGACCAAGTATAGCGGGTTGCCATATATTTGCAAGAAGTTTATTGAGATGCCTCCACACGATTATGCAAATACCGGTGCGCTCTCTTGCTTTGTCCGCAAGCTTATTACCGTTTTCGAATACTATATCAACCAACATGTGTAGAGCAGCAACAGCGTTGGTAGAGATATTGTTTGTGACCCATCGTGTGAAGACCATGAACTACGTAGTCAGCACACACAATTTCAAGAGGACATAAAACTGCACTGATTTTTCATTTTGTACTTATTTGCTGGCGTAAAGCGTTAGTTATCAACACATTCAGTGACGCGTTATTTTTTACTATTTCTTCTTCGAGGGAACTTGCGCTGCCTATAAACGCCTCAGACTAATTGAGGTGGTACAAAGCGCCAGCAGGATGTCACTGCTATTTACTATTCCCACTTTTAGCTCTGGTTCCCTGCATATTTGTTACAATAAGAATACTTTGCGGTGATCTAAACAAAACGAACACGAATATATCGAAGTCAAATAGCTAGGCGGCTCCGTATTAAACAACCAAAGTGAATAAGTATACAGTCCGTTTCACGTAACTATAACCAAATATTTTTAAAAAAAAGCGGTTAACCACCACTGAATGAAATAAAAGAGTTGTGAATTACTGTCATGTCGAATTCGTTCTGTAATTTTTATATTGAGCTTAATTGGTTAATTAAATAAGGTCGATTACGCGACATTTTTAACATTCACTTTAGGGCCAACTTCGCTTCGACACATCGTAGGGCGCATTTAAAAACGACCGATTCACTTATGTTTGGGAGTGTATATGTGGTGTGATGAATATTTACGGGCTTTTAAAGAAAGCCTGCACAATATGAGATAAAACCACGTTCGCAGACAGTTAAAAAATAAGAATAAAGCAGAGAACGTATTGTAGCAGCAGGTTACAAAACGCATATTACAATAAATAGACGGGCGATAACTATACAGAGGTCCAGATAACGTATAGAATGCAAACGGAGCACAGCAAAGAGAGCACTTTCGCGCACATTCAAATTATCATTCAAAAAATTACACCATCTCCCGCTAAAGGGAACCATGTGTAGATGCGAAGCAGCGGGCGCTAACGCTTACACTGGCGGCGGCGTTGACGCTAGCGCTCATCGCAGCGTTGCGCAGGAGAGAAAACTGGGGAGGCGCAAAGCACGCAGTGATGGAGCGGTGTTTCGTACTGGAACACGCCAATCGCTGCTAATGGGCAAGGAGAGACAGAAGACTCCGACTGGACACAGAGACCCGCAGTCCGCTTTTAGTTAACGCGCAAGCTGCGATATTTTTATTGTTCAACAACGCACAGGAGAAATCTCCCACCGGCACCACCTTGCAGGTTCCACCACCATTCAGGGCCGGGGTGGCCAGTGAACGGTTGTGCAGGGCGAGCAGTCGGTTTTTTCAACCAAGAAACTCGCTGCCTGCGTCGGCGTCGCGAGGCGAGAGAGGGGGGGGAGCGTAGAAGAGAGATGGGGGGGGACGCGCATGCGCAGTGGGAGTGTGGACGCCGCGGGAAGGGATGCCTAGAGGAGAGAGAGGGGAGCGTAGGAGAGAGAGGGGGGACGCGTATGCGCAGTGGGAGTGTGGACGCCGCGAGCAGGGATTCCTAGAGGAGAGAGGGGGGCACCCTAGAGGGGGGAGCGTAGGAGGGGAGGCGCATGCGCAGTGAGGGTGTGATTGCCGCGGGGAGGGATGCCTAGAGGAGAGAGAGGGGGAGAGGAGGTTTTTATTTTTATTTTTTTAAAGGGTTTGCGCATGCGCAGTAAGGGTAGGGTGGCCACGCGGCCCACCACCACCCCCACCACCACCACCACCGGATTAAGCTTCGCCATAAGATGCTTCACATCTAAAAGCTTCTGGAATACAACGGGAAGAACAAAGACGCAGTACGTCAAAATATTTCCTGTTCCGTAAATGCTTGTACTATTCCATCTAACATCAGCCCCGATAGTTCGATGGTTGTTAGAATCTCATTTGCAAGTAAGTCAATCGCATCGTATGCAAGTCATGCTTACATACGAAAGATCTTTCAAATCGCTGATGAATGAAATCAGCGAGACGCAAAGCAGCTCCATTCTTACATTCTTAATAGAGACTTTGTAACGAAGCACCACGCAAGACAAAGTTTGATAACCACACTATAGCGGCACCAAAATTTGAGTGAAAGACGTCGTACGCATTAGAGTACGCAGCATAGTGCAGTGGCTACGAGCAAGTGTCATGGTACCGAAACAAATAAAAAGAAAGAAAACAGCGATAAAACGCAGACGTTAGCGCACTTTGTTGTCCATATTGCTCGAGCGCCATCACGTGTCTCTACTCCACCAGTTGGGGCGCACCTACCTCATCGCCTGTGCTTGCTGAAGCGCTCTGACGGAAGTATACAAGAATAGTGAGTAATAGCTGAGCGGCTCAGCGGGCCAGCGGACCCAGCGGAGGAGCGGAGGGGGGCAGCGGAGCGAAAGACAAATGGAAGAGTAATAGCTGAGCGATGACCAGCTTGCTTCAGCGGAACGCATTGCTGCGCCACCTCTTGAACAAGGTTGAAGTTACTGTCAATCGAGCAGAGGCTTTGCTTGGAAAACGCTCCCACGCTCGTCCGCTGCGCAAGCTTCGCTGAGGAGACGAAATGAGCGGGTGAGCGGCTCGCTCCGTGAAAACGCTGGCCGTGCCAGCGTGCCGCGCATGCGCAGTCGGCGTCTCCGCTCGTTCGCTGGGCCCGCTGGCCCGCTGAGCCGCTCAGCTATTACTCTCTAATGTCACTGTCGTTAGTTTTATTCAGGTGGCTTAGTGGTAGCAATATCAGCTTGAGAACCGGAATTTCAGGTCGACGTTTATTGTTTCGCACGGTGGCGTTTCTGCAGCAGTATCTTGTATATTAAGATACACGATGCATTATTGAATGTATCGGAAATAGATACTCAGATACTCATTTTGCGAGACGTATCGCGATACAGATACAAGATACACAAAGAGTATCTGAGATAGTATCTAAGATACCTGTATCTTCGATACTGCCCAGCACTGGTCATGTGCAACATGACTCGCATGCCACGCTTATGGCACTCTCGTGGCCGTTTCGCTAGTTTGATATACACCAAATTTGGAATTGCGTGACATGACTGTATGACGAACATAAATGACAAGTGGTAATATGAATAATAATGAGAACTAATAGACAATAATGCCAAGGAAAGTATAGGGGGGTAATATTAGAAGTAATTGTAATGTAAATGTGAACAAAGAAAAGTGCACGAAAAGATAACTTGCCACCGGCAGGGACCGAACCTGCGACCTTCGAATAACGCGTCCGATGCTCTACCACTGAGCTACGGTGGCGGTCATTCCTCCGTCCACTTTATAGGGTATATATGTGCATTTAAACGTGGGAACCTCAGTCAGCGCCGCCTGTTGCCATTGCGGCGAGTGTGGAACACTCTTTTTGCATGTTTGTCGGCACGTAGCACGTGATCTTATTACGAGCAGGCAGCTTACTAATAATCCCTCGCATACTACCTAAAGGCACCAAGTCTGCCAGAACGAGACCCTCGCTATGAATGAAGGAAAGAAGTGTAATTTTAAGGGCTCGTTTGCTTCGTTAAACACAATAATAATGAGAACTAACAGACAATGATACCAAGGAAAGTATAGGGGATAATATTAGAAGTATTTGTAATGTAAATGTCGAGAAAGAAAAGTGGACGAAAGGATAACTTGCCACCAGCAGGGACCGAACCTGCGACCTTCGAATAACGCGTCCGATGTTCTACCACTGAGCTACGGAGGCGGTCATCCCTCCGTTCACTTTATAGGGTATATATGTGCATTTAAACGTTGGAACCTCAGTCAGCGCCGCCTGTTATATGGAGATTATGACATGTCATGTGCAACATGACTTGCATGCCACGCTACCACTCTCGTGGCCGTTTCGCTAGCTTGATATACACCAAATTTCGTATTGAGTGACGTGACTGTATGACGAGCAAAATTACAAGTGGTAATATGGAAATCATGACAAGTCATGTGCAACATGACTTACATGCCACGTTCACGACACTCTCGTAGCCGTTTCGCTAGCTTGATATACAACAAATTTGGTAGTGACGTGACTGTATAACGAACATAAATGATAAGTGGTAAGATGGAAATCATGACATGTCATGTGCAACATGACATTCATGCCGCGATCATGGCGTGCTCACGGCCGTTTTGCTAGCTTGATGTACACCAAAATTGGTATTGCGGTATGTGACTGTATAGCGAACATAAGTGGCAGGTGGTGACATGAAAATCTTGGGATGCATGTCATCTACAATGCCATTTACATGCCACGCTCATGGTGCGCTTGCGTCCAGTTCCCTAGCTTGATATACACCAAAATTTGTATTGCGCGACGTGACTGTATGAAGAACACAAATGACTGGTCCTAACATGTAAATCATGACATGCTTATTATGTACAGCATGATTTGCTCCTTGCTGGCTGCTTCGCATTACATCGATTGCCACAATGCGTGTGATCTGCCGGTTTTATTGCAAAAGAAAACCTATCATGTCACTTCAACCTCTCCATTGGATGCAAACACTGATACATTTCTTCGTTGGTTTGACATAATGCCAGTAAAATTCATTCTACAAAGTAAGAATACTAAAACGTTTTTTGACAGAAAGAAAACGCAACACTAGATTTTTCGAGTACTTGTCCAAGGTAACAATACTAAAAGAAAAATGGCGAAGCTTGCAGTAAGCCACGTAAGGCTTGAAACAGTGAAACTGGACGATTCTGAAGACTACTGGCTGCTTCTAGGTTGTTTCTATGCCTTAGCTAGGTGATGCTAGGTTGTTTCTATGTTTATTCTCAGCGCAGGGAGGTTCGAGTGAAAGCACAGACAGGCGCAGACGCGATACGCATGTCTAAACTCCAGACACAACTTCGCGCTGAAACCAAACGTTCACATCAGGGTTACCGTTGGTGGCTACTTTGCGCCAAATTGGCTACTTTCTGGCCCTGTCTGGCGACAAAAATTCAGGTTGGCGCAATGGCTACTTCTGTCTACTTTGAACATCATTTTTGGCGCATTTACTGGCCATTTCCGCGTATTATGTATTACCGTTCGAATTGTATAATGTTATTTTTTGTCGTTTCGTTTGGTTGTTTCAAATTCTGCAACCAAGACTTTGCGTAAGTACAAGCATGGTATTTACTTTTTTCACTTTGCATTTGCCTTGATCGTTCTTTGTAAAACACAACAAAATGTAACCCCCCCTCCCTCACCCAATGTTCCCGCGTGGTACTTGTATAAAAAATTTGAAGACAAGACAGCAAGCAAGTTTAAAGGATAACCTGTGTTTGCAATGTTTTCTGTAGTTTAGGCCTATGCGCACACGTGTCCTTCCCTCGACTGCGGGCTAATGCACATCGAGACACCCAACGAGCGTCCCTTTGCCCGAAAAGACAGAGGGACGCGCGCATGTAAGGAAACGCAGAGCATATAGCATATATCACACTGCTGACGCCGGATTCTAATGCGGAAATACAGCGCGTCAAAGAGATATCCGCAGTAAAATGAAGCTGAACTGTTCATCTTCGACCAGATTTCGCTACTTGAAGATGGACTGGTATTATTGTAACTTTGTATCAATTTCGGTCTACGGCGTCAACACGAAACAGCTTCAACGTTTACTGTTCCCGCTGAGAGGATGGCACAAAGTTACTTTTGCAAGAACTCTATTATTTAGATAAGCTATACGCAGGCACACTGAAAGTATAACATTTATTAATTTATTTGCAACTTACCTGCGGCTTGGAGACCAAGCAAGCGGATTGTGCTCGTTATACTTCGTTTTCGCTTATTCAAAATCATATTATTTACTAGCACAGATATTTGGGCGAGTTTGTACTGATCCATGACGGTATTTTGGAGCGCGAAAATAGACACGATACACGAGAAAGACTGAACAGGACGAGCGCTCACTTCAAACTAAAGTTTATTCACAGAAGATGGCCAACTTTTATCATACACCAAAGGCAACAAAAAACAGAGAAACGCATGCGTGATACCACAATCTAACAACCGAAGAACAACTATCACCTCTTAGTTAAAAATGATAACAAAAACAAAACCACACAACTACCTCCTGCGCATGAGGTTGACAAGACGGAGTAGCAACAAAAGGGGGGAGAAAAACGACCGTGGTCATGCCAAGGTGTTGCCTTTGGTGTATGATAAAAGTTGGCCATCTTCTGTGAATAAACTTTAGTTTGAAGTGAGCGCTCGTCCTGTTCAGTCTTTCTCGTGTATCGTGTGTCTATTTTCGCGCTCCAAAATACCGTCATGGATATTATTTACTGTTGAATACTGACAACGCTGTACATTATATCACTTTTTTTTCTATTTGGCTACCAATTGGGCGCTAAAATTAGATGACATGGCTACTTTGAAAGAAAGGCAAGAAGGGGAAGATGGAAGCCTGCGATGAGAAATTCGTAAACAAGGGGTGGGTGCTGGAGCCGACTTTCGACAAGCAGACTTGTCTTTTTCAAGGCTGCAACTGATTTTCTTAGCGCTTGTGTGTGTATGCTTTGGACCCTCTCCTCCATGCCAAACAAAGGAGCAGGAGAGGGTAACTGCGAAAGTGGGGGGAGAGCGAGAATGAGAGGCCGCCGTGGCGAATTGGGCGAGGCAGAAGGAAGAAGGTATTCTGTGGAAAAAGAAAAAAAAAAGAAGTGGGGTGGGAAAGGGGGGGAAGGGAGGGTGTACACGTGTCGCTGAATTATGGCTGTCGGAAGAAAGCGCCACTTAAAAATGGTAATTTCTTCCTTGGTAAGACTTAACGCTTATCGGTTTTCGTTATGTACCATAGCGCATGGACTCAAGAGCCCCTTTTGAAACGTTTGTACCGGCTGGCTGAAGTGTATTAAACTTGTGAATAAAGTATGACTCTGTATATTTTCTATTTGAGGTAGTCGAAGTTGTGACCTGCTACATTAAAATGCTGTGCCACTGCTTTCGGAAATTTCTTCCCCGTGTCCGTGCGATGCCCGTTTAATCTAACATTAACAGGCTGTCCTGTTTCGCCAATGTACCGTTCGTGACAATATGAACATTCGATCATGTAGACAACGTTTGAACTAGTGCAGGTAAAGCTGGTTTTTATATGATGTACGATGTACATAATCACTTTCGGCGCTTTTAACTATAACGTCATCTTGAAGGTGTTTGCAAGTCTTACATCTTGGACGAGAACGAGGTGTTATGTGGGTAGTAGAATGAGGGTTTACATTAGCATCCACTAACATGTTTTTAAAATTCCTATTGCGGCAATACATGACCTTTGGCACTTTGGGAAACGCCTTTCTGAGGCGCTCGTTGTTGTAAATATTGGCTAATACTTGCGGAGGATATTATTTATGTTTGGAAGCGCATTGGAGTATTTGGGTAGGAATGCTAGCAGCTGGCTTGGCTTTGCTACGGGGGGCTCTTTTAGTTAGCATTGATTTCATGTCTAAGTTGCATATCTGCTTTCCTGTCGTACGGGTAATTTCTTTCAACTAATGTTTCCTTTAGGTTGTATAAGTGGTGAACGTGGTCACCGTCGTGAGTACGGATCCTTCTTATACGCCTCGCCTGTTCGACAAATATACCTTGTTTGTAGTGTCGTGGGTGGTGACTACTGTAATCTAGGTATTGCTGCTTTTCTGTCGGTTTTCTGTAGAGCGTTGTCATTAATTTTCATCTTTCAATAGATACCGTCGTGTCTAGGAAGTCAATTTCACTGGATAGTGCATAATGAATATAATACTAGAGTCAAACTTCTTAGAGTGGTCAATGAATGTGTTTAGTGTTCCTATGCCATGTTTCCATATAATAAATATGTCGCCTATGTAGCAGCTCGGTTTCTAACTGTCGCATAAAAATGTTGGCGTATGTTGGCGCAAAAGGTTCCCCATACTAGTGCCGGAAGTTTGTAGGTAGTAGGATGAATCAAATTCAAAATAATTAAGAGTCAGGACTAATTGAAGTAACGAGAGGTAAACTTCAGCATAATGTGTTTGCTTGTTTTCTATGAGTGACTTTGGCTACATTTAGCTTGAGCTTTGGCTCCTTTTCAAATCTACCCAACGGCAAGCCTGGTTCGCATCTCTCATAGAGTTACGGGCATGTCGTCGTTGGCGTATGCCTTTGATCGCTTCGAGGTCTTCTCGTAGCCGTTGTTGCCTTTCCCGTTCCCTAGTATTATCTCGTTGTACGTAATTGGGGTCTTGGGCTCAACGCCGTCGTTTCGCTTCGCAGCCATTTTTTTGGGGCTAACTGTTGACTTCTTCATTTTTAGTGGACAATAGTGGTAATTTCAATGGTGAGTAGTGGAATTTACCCTATTTCTGTGGCACATAGCCGTTTATGATGAAAGCTTTCTGATAGGTGCATACTAGTGTCATGACGATAGTTTTCGTGCTCATTTTTAACACGAAAGTGTTTTATGCCGGGGTCCACCAAGACTTTAGTGACGTATTTCCGTCACGGTTATGACGTTGTAAAATTAACGCTACCAAATGCGAAATAAAAAACATTAAGAAAAAGTTCCCCCCGCCAGGCGTCGAACCTATGACTCCTTATAGCCAGCGAAGAAAAGCGCCCGATGCTCTACCGACTGAGCTATCGAAGCAGTGCAAGGCTCAGTACAAACGCGCCTTATATTTATCACACATTCTCTCCCGCGCGGTGCTCTCTGTTGGCGAGGCGGCGCGGTGCCGCCATCTGTGAGTGGTGAAGAGAAGTAATGCGGCATGACACTTATTTGCACCGATGGAGAACGATTCGTCGACGACGCAGTTAAAGCATGGCGTCCGAGATTGCACACCGGCGCGCAATCTTGGAGGCCATGGTTAAAGCTTCTCGATAGCAGTGAAAAACCCTGGCCGCGCTAGCATCGGGGAGTTGCCGACGCAGTTATGTTTTTTGCCTTTCGCTTCGTGTTAGCGTGTGACAGCACGTTGTTGGAGTCGTACAGCTTTCACGTGCACCAACGGTGTTTCGCCGCCGACTACTTCGGGTGCGATTGCACCGACTAATAAAACTGCTGCAGTAAGCACTGCAGCAAGGCAACGATGTAGACGGGTCAGTGTCGTGCCTTGGTGGAGCGAGACAGAGCCCAGCGGGACGTGGAACGCCCGCACACGTTCGCGGCTCCAGCTATGAACCTCTGCCTCCCGCGTTGCTGAAGCGCAGTGTGGTAGTGTATGCATGAGCGCAGGCATACGTTACCATATTACTCAAGAGCGCACACCGTGCCGTCTCTCTCCTTAATAGACGATGCTTTGAAGACGCGCATATCGAGTACCAGTGGTTAGTGTGTGCTTGTTGTTATCTTTGCGCACGATACACTGTGTCCAGGTATACGTTAAAAACTTCAGCTACCACAACGGTTAAATCATTATCATGGGCGGTAGTAGTCGCGATGGAGATGTGCCACTAGGCGTCAACGTGGGTGTGTCCACGTCAAACGGTGCTATAGCTGCCAAACACCAATATACATTGTACAAGCTCTCATATATCACTAAACAATAAGAACTGCTTCTATGAAGACACGTTTCACTTTCGTGTTATACTGATTCCTATGACGGAGGGATCAGCCATGTTTTTTTTTAGTGGACCAGCGGTGAGTAGAGGGATTTGCGCAATTCCTGTGGCACATACCCCTTTATGAATCGTGATACGCCTTACATCTTACGGCTAGCTTAAACAGCTTCGCTGTTAATACAAGCAGTCTAGCACGCGTCCCAGAGAAACGTGGCGTATTCCGCAATCAAGAAGGAAATATGAGGACCAAATGCTGCATCATATATTGCCGTCTTTTTCTGACACTCTTCATTTAACGCCTTATTCACTCTCCTTCCAAGCGGGT
Source organism: Rhipicephalus appendiculatus (assembly GCA_030522465.1). Classification (NCBI taxonomy): domain Eukaryota; kingdom Metazoa; phylum Arthropoda; class Arachnida; order Ixodida; family Ixodidae; genus Rhipicephalus; species Rhipicephalus appendiculatus. Next base: position 25,104 of record JALIZH010015850.1, on the reverse strand, counting down.
GTGCGAACTAGCCTTTCATATTTTTATTGGCACATATCGTTCAACTGTTTTTTACATATGAGCGTGCAGTTTAAGCTAGAGCCGCAAAACAACATATTTCATTTTGTGTTTCTGAATTTACGTGAAAAGTGAAATTTTCGCAGTATATACGTCCACTTGACAATGCTTGGGTGCGCAGTGCACTCTATTTGCCGATAGGCAAAGGCAGGGTCAGTGACGAGGTGTTCTGTTAGTGCGATATATATGTTATCGTTTTTCAATAAAAATTCAGTTGAAAGTCAGCGCTGTGCCGTGTCCACGTCTCGTCTTCGTCTGTGTACAACGCGCTGTTAGCCACGATGAATAGTGACTTTGCGTGTGTGTCCTTTTTTTTTCCCTCTAAGCTGATTTCGCGTTCACGTCGTTTTAAAACTGCTGTGTATATATAACTGTATAAAGTTTTGTGAAATATCTTTGCTTTCTAAATCATTAGATAGTTTTTCTTTTTTGCTTCATAGAGCATTGCTTACTCCAACGCTGTTTCAATCATACATAAGTGCCTTGATGTCTTCTAATTATGCACATGTTGCTGTGTATGGCCAATAAAAAAAATTGGGGGGACTCTTAAGCTTCGCCTTTACGAGTTGAACGCGATAGCGATATCCTGTCCCTAGTGCGTACTTCAATGACTTAGTACATACTATGTAATGGGTGGCATGCTTTAAACCACGAGCAATTATGAGCGGGAAATGTTTTCGAACTGGCTATGCACCCACACGTGGTCTTAGGGAATAAGCGCAGTAAGGTGTGCGCCTTTTGTAATGGGTGGCCGGCTTTGAACCACGATGTCATTATGATATTCACATGTTCTGACGCCCGATGGCAATGTACGCTTGTACCACGCAATATTACTGCGATATTACATGTTGTATTGTGACGCCTGTATACAGGAAGCGTGTGTTTGTAAAGCATGAAAGTTATTTTTACTGCATTTCCAAGCAGATGAAGTTATTTTCAATGTACTTTCAAGCAGAAGCGTGGTTGTGTGGTAGAACACTTGCATGCCACGCAGACAGCCTGGGTTCGATCCTCACTCGGACCCGGAAATTTTTATTATTTATTTTAACTGCATCTTTCTCGATTTTTCGGTCACGGACAAGATGATGATTTTTCGCTCCCAACCACTGACTCCGCGGCCGACACCAACGCCGACGCCGGAATTTCTGCGAAACGAGCTCTTTAACGCTGTCGCGTTAAAACGCAGGCCTAGTCAAGCCGACCGGGGCTTTTTGTCTGCGCCCCTGTCATCTGTACCTCGTATGGATGCAAATGAAGTTCGAAGACCGGAATACCTGGCATTCTGATGAAGGCAGGACGCCCGCCGAAACACCAATAAATCGCTTCCTACGCGCAAGTTTACTTGAATGTATGTTGATTATAAATGGTTTAACTCATTTTTAAAGAAACGAATAAATGAGAAACGAGCCTGACAGTCTTACTTGATGTGCTCTTACGTTGATTTGAACAGAAACCGTCCTATGAAAGCCCAAGTTCTATTTTCAACTTCCTGTGCTACAACCACCTCTTTCTTTCTCTCTCGCAGGCGTGGCCTCGCAGTCGAACCGCAAAATGGCCCTGGATACTGCGAGTGCGACATCGTTATCTAAACAGCCCCGCCGAAGCGTCAAATCTGTTTCACGTGCACAAACCTCATCGTTCAATTTTATGGCACACATCATTCTCATCATTTCAGAGAAATACGATACATGAGGAAGTAGGATGCTATGTTAAATAAAATACTTTTATTGCGATGGCACTTATATGGATACTCTCGGCTGACTTTCGCCGTCGCCGTCTGTAGACGCCGTCATGTCACGGATATGTATATGTATGTGTATATATAAAAATGGCATAAAGAAAAATAAATCAGTAGAAAAAACTTCCAAATCACCTCACCGGGGATTCGAACCAGCGACCTCTCGCTCTGCAGCCTGCTGCGCTAGCCAACGTAGCCACACGCCATGCTCGTGCCAGCGATATAACGGCGAGCTATTCATATGCACCATTTGCCGCTCGCGGTACGCAGATCTCGGAACAGCTTGGGCGTGTTTTCTATCACGCAACGCTCTTACAGTTCCTTTCAAATTGAAAACTGCCCATGAGATGCACACGAAAAAGTGGCTCTAGTCTGTACCGCTCATGATGTAGAAGGAAAAAAATTTGGCAGATCCCAAGTGCCATGGGAATCGATGTTATGCGAAGCATGCGGAGGCAAGGTGACTGGGTTGTTATTTTCTTATTGAGCGTAACGTTACGAAATCACGTTAAAGATATCTACAAATGTTGGCTCAGACATGTTGAACAGTCGCATATGTTTCATATAACCGGTTGCTTACAGTTGCGTTACGATGCCAACAGAAACTATTACCTACACCAGAAGCGGTAATCTGATATGTAGCACTTGTGCTTGAATGTGCACACGAGAGCAATGCAACACCTGCAGAACATAAATAAGTTTTGATGCAATAAATATATTGCATGTTTTCGCTCTCGCAAAAATGGAAAGGTGTCGTCCGTGCCATGTTGACACATTTCGACGTATAGTAGTTGTCGCGGACGTCCAATGTGGGCCGCTATTACGATAGTTATCGAGAGGTACACCAAGATACCGCATAGAAGTCGCATTCCAGTGGTTATTTGAGAACACCGACGGAGTTTGAGCCCACATGCCCAGCCAGAATCCGCTGCTTCTATCATAATTTATGCTGGCGCCAGCGATTTCAGAGAAACTTAATGTAGTGCTTCACAGTAAACCAGTTTACACCCTTAAGGGGGTTTTCTTTTAAGCACCCTTACACCTTAGGAAAAGGGTGCTTTCACGTATCAAAACCCTCATATCATGGGGTGTTTCCAATGGCCTAAACACCCGTATCACTGAAAAAAAAACGTGAGAAATAAAATCTACCAGTCAAGGAACGTGCAATCACAGTTGAAATCGGCACAGAAGGTGCACACGCACGCCAGAACACGCACACAACAGAGCGTATTGTAAAATGTCCCATGGACTCTGCGACGCGCTACACAGCTAAGTGACCAGCAGTGAACGGCAGCTGAAAGTGATATTAAGCCGCCGTTCAGTGCCAGTGGGGATATTCCTGTTCCCTATAAGTGAGCATTAAACATTAAGAGAATATGCGTAAGTTTACGGTATGCTTGTAGATACCCCTAAAAGAGACATATATTTTAATCTAAACTCGCCGAAGGTCCGACGACTCTTTAATCAGCGAGTCGCAGTTATCATCTGGTACGCTGTTGTATGGGCCATGGGTGTTTCGATAATCTAAAACACCCTTACCCCCTAAAGGTTGTTTTAGCTAGACCCCTTAAAGAATATTTGGGGAAGGAAAACACCCTTACACCCTAATTTTGGCAATTTTGGTTAGGCAAAAAGGTGTATTGCCTGCTTGAAACGCCCTTAAGGGTGCGAAGTGGTTTACAGTGTGCTTCTTGAATTTCTCGACGCAAAACAAGGCAGTGTCGTCGGCATAAGCTAGAACTTTAATTTACTCAGCGATATCCTCTAATGCCTGATTCAGAAGCACACTTAAACATAGAGGCTCCAGGTATATAGCAAAGAGCGAAGGCGAGAGCGGACATCCCTTACGTACGGATGACGGAAAGGTGGGCTAGTTGGTTAGGGTTCATGATGAATTATATGGGGCAGCGCTGGAACGAAGACAAAGACGAGGAAAGACAGGACATGCGCTGTGAATTTAACTCTATTATATTTGAAAGTGTGCGGTGTATAATTAGTTTTGTTGTGCACTTTTTATAACACAGTGAAATACCATTGTACAGTACAACACCCAACCGCAGGTGCCTTAGAAGACGGAAAAGGAAAGCGTGCTGTACCTTATCAAAGCCTTTAGCGAGGTCTACTTGAAGGAGGGCTAGTTGGTCCATACTACCATCGATACACTCAAGGACTGACCGTGCTATATGGATATTTGTTTGTATGGAGTGAGCTCGAATTCCACATGTTTGGTGGTCCCCTACACATTTAGTGATCACTGTCTGCAGCCGCCTTGTGAGGAATTTCGCGAATATTTTGTAATCTACGTTACATAACGATATAGGCCTATATCCGTTAACTCTCCTTAATGATTCAGGATCAGAACTTTCTGGGATTAATGTTGTATGGCCCTGACAGAAAGAAGGAGGAACGCACTTACCTTTTCCCGGCCGGGCTATGCTGTGAACATTGCTGCACCCACTCCGGAGGTGAGAAGTGTGGCTTGCCCAATTTCTCTGGCACACACTCGCTAGCATCGCTGCGCCCAAATCAGCTCAGCTTCCACAGACTCGCTATCCTGCCGCCTGCAATCAACTGTAGTAGATCAAGCTATCAACTTCCCGCCTTGCTCGGCTCATCCTCCTCGTCGCGGGTGACAGCGGGTGACGTCATCGAGACTATCCTGTGGAAAATTGCTGGTGGCGGAACGTCACCAGCAGAAGAGCACATAAAAGCATCCCTGTAACGACCGACCTTCAGTGGGAGCGGCAGCGTTTCTTCGACAATGTTGTTCAAACACGCATGGCTTGCATTGCAGATCCTGCCGCTTGCAATCAATTGTAATGGATCAAGCTATCAGCTTCCCGCCTTGCTCGGCTCATCCTCCTCGTCGCGGGTGACAGCGGGTGACGTCATCGAGACTATCCTGTGGAAAATTCTGGTGGCGGAACGTCACCAGCAGAACAGGACATAAAAGCATCCCTGGAACGACCGACCTTCAGTGGGAGCGGCAGCGTTTCTTCGACAATGTTCTTCAAACACGCATGGCTTGCATTGCAGATCCTGCCGCTTGCAATCAATTGTAATGGATCAAGCTATCAGCTTCCCGCCTTGCTCGGCTCATCCTCCTCGTCGCGGGTGACAGCGGGTGACGTCATCGAGACTATCCTGTGGAAAATTCTGGTGGCGGAACGTCACCAGCAGAACAGGACATAAAAGCATCCCTGGAACGACCGACCTTCAGTGGGAGCGGCAGCGTTTCTTCGACAATGTTGTTCAAACACGCATGGCTTGAATTGCAGATCCTGCCGCTTGCAATCAATTGTAATGGATCAAGCTATCAACTTTCCCGCCTTGCTCAGCTCATCCTCCTCGTCGCGGGTGACAGTGGGTGACGTCATCAAGATTATCCTGTGGAAAATTCCTGGTGGCGGAACGTCACCAGCAGAACAGGACATAAAAGCATCCCTGGAACGACCGACCTTCAGTGGGAGCGGCAGCGTTTCTTCGACAATGTTGTTCAAACACGCATGGCTTGCATTGCAGGTTGGTTACTATTGCTCTGTACCCGAATTCGGTTCACGTGATCCTTTTAGGGGCGAAGCTCCTTAGGGCATAGGCTAGTCCCGCGTCGTCGTCGTCGTAGCCAACTCTAGTTCCCATCGTGTGCACCGAGGAAGCAGAGCGTCCCGCGGGTGGTGTGGCCATCTATGTCAAGCAGAACACTATAGTACAATAAGGCCGTCAACCACCACTACAGTCACTAGAGTCATGGCCGAGAGCATAGAGGGGCAGCTTAGCAATGGCTAGGCAGGTGGTGTCTGTCGCCCAGGTTGACTCCATTCCTTGATCTTGCTTGGATGTGCTTGCGGGGGCTTAGTCCATCCCTCCTTCCCGCGTCCCACAACCCTACAGCGCATGCGCGTCCCCTCCACCTCTCTCTTTTCTCCAACGCTCACCCCCTTTCTCTCCTCTAGGAATCCTCTGCTCTACGGAGCGGCGCCCGCGTCCTACACCCCTCCAGAGCATGCGCGTCCCCTCCACCTCTCTCTCCTCTCCAACGCTCACCCCCTTTCTCTCCTCTAGCAATCCTCTACTCTACGGAGCGGCGCGCGCGTCCCCTCTCTCTCCTCTCACGCTCACCCCCTTTCTCTCCTCTAGGAATTCTCTGCTCTACGGAGCGGCGTCCGCGTTCCACATCCCCACAGCGCATGCGCGTCCTCTCCTCTCTCTCCTCTCCTACGCTCACCCCCTAGCTCTCTCCCCTCTAGGAATCCTCTACGGAGCCATATAAGAACCCCTATCCCTCCACTTGACCGACCATAAAGCCGTTATAATGAAGGGGGACCGGAAGCCACGTCTAGCTACCATTTACGAATAAATAAAATTTCTTGTATATATACACAGTGTTTGTCACGTCTTTGATGATGTAGTGGACGAAAATTCACGGAAGATTCACGGTTTACCGATGAACCTCCGGAGCTTCGCCCACTCATCATCATTCACTCCGTGGATATGCTGTGATTTTTTTCTTATTGCTCTGCCGCTCCCAAACGGTTGTTTTGAACTTTTAAGTGCGTTGTGGGCGTACTTTTTATGTTGTGGGCGTACTGTTTATGCTTTCCGGTGACGTTGAGACCAACCCGGGGCCTTAACCGATGAACTGCTGCAACTAATATTAGCTAAGCAAACGCAGATTGAAACTCGGCTTACTCACATAGAGGGTAAACTTGAAAGCTTCTCTGAGCAACTGGCGAAAGGGGGAAGCTCGAGGCAGCCGTTCAAGGAATCGAATACGCAGTTCAACAACAACAGCGACTTATTGAGCTAGAAGATAGGGCAGAAAGAAACAACCTGGTTGTTTTCGGCGTTCCGGAGAGCACCCCTGAAACACAACAGGATCTTAGTAACAAAGTTATAACAGATATCTTTGCTGAGCGCCTTGGTTTAACTTTGTCGTCTGTGGAAAGAATTCACAGAATCGGCCAAAAGAAGGGTGGCCTCTATGATAGAATCCAGCAATCATAAGACTATTCGATTACAAAGAGAAGGTAGCTGTCTTTTAAAAAGCCGCCAGGCCTGCGCGGGACGCGCAGCACAGCCACAGCGAAAGCTGGGAGAGCGGCCTTTCTAGAGCCTTTTTAAAACACTCTGGCGGCAACTACTACAAACGCTTTACAACACACGTTAACGCGATTCCTTACCCGACATGAAGCCTGCATAGGGTCAGTTTGCACCGCAGTTTCAAGCAGCGGCGTAGCTCAGTGGTAGAGTGCTGGCTGCCACGCAGAAGACCCGGGTTCGATTCCCAGTCTGTCATGGGTGTCTTTCATTTATTTAGTTTTTTTCTTATTTAGTGCGATATTGGTTACGGACACCGGCGGCGGCGGTGGCGGCGGAGGACAACTATGGCGCAGAAACGACCCTTGTTATGATCTCATAACAGCTTTCGCTGCAAAACTGTAAAAAATTGAAAGGAACTGTGATAAGTGTGTCCGACGATTTTTCACAGGAAACGCTTCAGAAAAGCTGCTTTGGCATTCCGCTAAGAACGATAAGCGCGATGGCGTGAAGATGAAACTTGTTCGTGATAGACTGCACATCGATGCCGCTGTCTACGCGTGGGATATGCAGTCAAACGCTCGAGTCAGAATCGACAAGACTGCAAACAGCGTCCCATCCCGCACCAACTGACGTCCGGGATCAAATTTTACATTGTTAAATGTGAATGCACGACGTGTTCTGAACAAAATTACTGAAGTAGAAAGTTTGACTCTAATTTATGAGCCCGATCTGCTTGCGTTAACGGAGACCTGGCTGCAGGGTGAACTTTAATGATGCGGATGTATTTCCTAGGTCATACAATGTGCTTCGACATGATAGAACAACGAGAGGTGGAGGCGTTGCATTACTGATTAAGAAACCATTGAAATATGTGCAGCTACCTTGTATCGATGGAATGGAAAACGTATGGTGCAAGTTATTTATGAATGAAACTGCCTTAATTGTTGGCATTATTTATAGAGCCCCAGGAAGCTCTAGGGATTTCTTTGCAAAACTTGATGATTATTTATCTCAAGTTGCTAACGCTAGGTCTAGGCTTATTATCACTGGGGATTTTAATTTGCCTGGCATTGATTGGGATTCTCGCACTACAGGAATTACCGATAGGCATGCCGCTAAATATATGCTATAAATAATGATTAAGTATGACCTGATTCAGGTAGTCAGAGAACCAACAAGAATACAAGGCCAATCCCGAGCGGTACTAGATCTGTTATTCCTGTCGCAAGATAATTTTCGTTGCGAAATTAATGTAACAGACGGAATTTCCGATCACGGGCTGGTCGTGGCTGCACTAGGTATTAGCGGGTCGTGCTTACAAGAAAACCAAAAAGTTCAAGTTCGTGATTTCAATAATGTGGATGACACTTCTATTCTCGACCGCTTGGAATTGGCCTTCGATGCCATGCCTGACACAAACGATGTAGATACGCTATGGAAGTATTTCACGGCAGTCGTAAAAGAATGTTTATCACTTTTCGTGCCAACGAAGCTGAAACGCTTGCAGAAATCTAATCCCTGGATAACTCGCAATATTATCCACTTGAAACGGCGACTACGGCGTGCCAGGCGAAAGATCCCAAGAAATCCTGAGGTGATTGCCAATCTTAGTACTTAGTATTAATTCCGAGCGGAATTAAAGGCATCTAAAAAGAATTTCCTATCTCAAACATTGACAGAGTATATGAAAAGCGCACCCCAGAAGTGTTGTAGATATTTGTCAGGCTCCAAATCAACTATAAGCGGTGTTACTGTAAATGGAACCATATGTAATGATGCCGTCTTGGTTGCTCAAGAATTTAATAACTATTTTAGCTCAGTATTTACCCGAAACGCAAGTAATGCCCCTGTTTTTATTATGTGCGACAAACAAACTAATGACGAGCGTATAATTATTTCCGATGAGGGTATTTTATCTTTGTTACTAAAATTAGACACTAAGAAGTCAGCAGGTCCCGATATGTTGCCGAATGAGTTCCTAAGACGATATTGTGAATGGGTGTCCCAATTTTTGTTCAAAAATTTTAGTGTATCGCTGCGAGAAGAAAAGGTGCCACGGGACTGGCTGATGGCCAGAGTACTGCCTGTATTAAAACCTGGACACAAACTCAATGTAGCTAATTACCGCCCGATCTCCATCACGTGCACCACGTAAAATATTAGAACATATCATTTCTAAACAATTAGTGCAGTATATTGAAGATAACAAACTCTTCTACAAGCACCAACATGGTTTCCGCAAACTCCTGTCAACTGTTACCCAGCTTTTCGAAACAATACACACATTTGCAACTGCACTTAATTCTAAAGAGCAAATAGATATGATCGCGATAGATTTGTCAAAGGCATTTGACACCGTTTGTCATTCAAAACTGATCCAAAAAATGTCTGAGCTTGGTGTTGCTGTGGAGATTATCAAATGGGTCACTGCCTATTTGCAGAACAGGGAGCAATTTGTAGAAATTACCGGAGCTCGGTCACATACATTCATAGGTCGGCACTTTAATGGAGTACTCACTCAAACTCACTCACCACAATTTTTTTCAGATTTCGCACTCACTCACGTTCATACTCACGCCTACTCATCCTCATGAGGGCTCACTCACGTTCACACTCACGTCCACTCACACTCATGAGTACTCACTCACGTTCACACTCAGCTCCACTCACGCTCATGAATACTCACAACTAACTCACACTCGTAGGCACTCACTCACGTTCATACTCACGGCTACTCACACTCGTAGGCACTCACTCATGTTCACACTCACGTCCACTCACACTCATGAGTACTCACTCACATTCACACTCACGACTACTCACACTCTTAGGCACTCACTTACGTTCATACTCACGACTACTCACACTCATGAGCACTCACTCACGTTCATACCTCCGCCTACTCACTCACTCACGTTCACACACACTACCCACACTCGTAGGCACTCACTCACGTTCACACTCACGACTACTCACACTCATAGGCACTCACTCACGTTCATACTCACGCCTACTCATAGACATACGCAATCACTCATGTTCATACTCACGCCCACTTACACTCATAGGCACTCACTCACGTCCATACTCACTTATACTCACTCGTAGCCACTTACTCATGTTAATACTCACGCCTACTCACACTCATAGGCGCTCACTCTCATACTCACACCTACTCACACTTACAGGCACTCACTTTCGTGCTCACACCTCACACTCTTAAGCACTCACGTTCATACTCATGCATGTGCACAGTCATAGGCTCTCACTCACGTTCATACTCACGTGTGCTCACACTCATAGGCACTCACGCTCGTACTCACGCCGTACTCAGGTTCATACTCACGTACTCAGGTTCATACTCACGCCTACTCACACTCATAAGTACTCACTCACGTTCGTACTCACGTGTACTCACACTCGTAGGCACTCACTCACGTTCACGTTCAAGCGCGTCGTCCTGTCTCCTTCGTGCTGGCGTGAGGTGTTCTTTCCACGCTTTTTTCAAACATGACTCACGTTCACACTCATGTGTGCTCGAACTCATACGTACTCACTCACGTTCATACTCACGCCAAAGCCATTGGTAGTCACTCATGATCGTTCTCACCATAAGCGTGCGCATGGTTCCCCTTCAGAGGGGGGGGGGGGGGGCGAAGGTTCGTCGCAGCGCCCCCCCTCCCTATCATGTCAATGCATGAGGCTGACTTTGCGCCCCCCCCCTCCGACCCCCCTCCCTATTATGTCAATGTATAGGGCTAGCTTTGCGCCCCCCCCCCTCTCACCCCCCCCCCCCCCCGTGCGCGCATCTATGGTTCCCACACCTACTCACACTCATAGGCACTCACTCGCGTTCATATTCACGCCTACTCACACTCATAAGCACTCACGTTCGTACTCACGTGTACTCACACTCGTAGGCACTCACTCACGTTCACTTTCAAGCGCTACCACTTCACATGATTATTGCTTTGTACTGCACTTTATCTTCGTGATACAAAGTGCATTGCGCTTGCGCGCAGCTCGACCATTCTAGAATTGAACGCTTGTGTTTATTGGGTCAACATTGGGAAAAACCAGCTACGTAGACGAGAAAAAAGCACACCACCACAGCCCAGATCGGCATTGTGCCACATTGTGGTTTCTGTGCACCTCATCAGCGGCCCCGTTAATCCTTGGATCATGACGCTTTTGAAACATAGCGAGTTGATGCCGCAACGTGGACGTCTGCATTACGCGAACAAATGTGCATCTACCACAATGAATCGGTGTACTTCATATAAAATCATTCACATTAAAGCGAAAGTCCTATGTGCATCATTAAACGGAAAAAGTGACTTCTAATGCCATATGACGCTCCCCCTTAGTTATTTTCCTTCGCCCATGCTCAAGCCTAATAACTAAAATAGGAAACACAGATTACATCATGCGAAATACACGTTATGCGCAAGGATGAAAACTCCGTCACAAGCTCATCATTTATTAAGACGAAAACCTTGTATGTCTCGCGCGAAGGTGTCCTTGGTCGAAAAGCTAGCTCAAAAAATCTAGTGGCGTCTCAATTGCGAAGCTGTGCGCTAACTTCGCCTTTGCGGCCTTCGCGTACAAAAATAAAGCAATAAAAAAAGCAAAGCGGCGTTTGCGCGATATGACTTGCACGTTTATATAGTCGCGCACGATGGCGTTGGTATTCAAGCCGTGTTAGGCGAATGGATCGGGGCAACGGGAGGAGGAGGAGGAGGAAGAAGAAGGAAAGGCAGGAAGGTCAACCAGACGCGCGTCCGGTTTGCTATCCTACGCTGGGGGGAAGGGGATTAAGGGATGAAAAGATAGAAAGATAGATAGAAGGGAACATACAAAAAGGTACACGTGAGCTTACTTAAACTGCAACAGCGTAAAAAACTGGGCGAGTTGGTTGTACTTCATTGTTAAAAGCAGCGCAGAAAGACGAAACACAAGATGAAGGAGGACACAGGGCAACTTAAACTATACTGCTGCGTTCAATAGTAGTGGACGCAGTATTTCAGGCGTATCATGTTCCTCTGTAAGCCGTCCAGACATAGTGCCTACTGAAGGCTTTCAAGCACTGGACATAGACCATCCAGTACCTGTTGTACGGACTCAGCGTATGGTGACTTCAGCCTGCCGACGAACACGCGAAGTGTGCCTAACAGGGATCGAAGCACTGTGAGGGTTGACTTGTCTTCTTGTGGCAACTTGTAAGTCGTAGATTCAGGGTTCACTCTTGCCGATGTGCACAGTGAATCTGCATGTCGCGACTTCGGCAATGGAGGCCAAGCTGTATCAGTTGTGCCCATGCCTTCCACGGTGTTCTGGTTTGTACCGGCCGTAGCAGACCCGCGTGGCTGTGGCTTCGGCGATGTAGGCCAAGTGGAATCCACAGCAACCATGCCTTTCATTTCATTCTGGTTCATACCAGCCGTGCAGAGTCCGGGTGGCAAAGGAGGAGGTGAAGGAGGTCGTCGAATGCGCGCTGCGGATGCAGAGGCATTGGTTTTCTCTGATGAACTTCGGCCTCGACGGCGCCGCTTTCTGACGGTTGCGGCGGCCTCGCGATGCGATGTATGATCTCTCGCCATTTGTCTCAATACGGCTATCTCTCTTTTCATTTTTGGGCAAGCTTTTGAGGAAGCTTCGTGGGTTCCATTACAATTTGAACACTTGAGAACATTGGCTTTACAACTGTCCGCGGAATGGGTTTCAGCGCAGCGAGAACATACTCGCTTGTCTTCGCATACGCTTCTCACGTGACCGAGCTTCACGCAGTTGTGACATTGCAATGGCTTCGGCACAAAAGGTCTTACAGGGTCACGGAAGCGGCCCACCTTTAAGTATGAAGGTAGATAGTTGCCTTCAAAATCTACTTTCAAGCAGCGTGAGGTACCCAAACGAGCAACCTAGGCGATGACGCTGGCTTCATTAGCTGGTTTGACCAGGCCGCACAAGTCCCCAAGGGACAAAACGGGCTCGGCAGATGGTAGGCCCGACGTCCGTGGCCGTTTAAAATATGGCCGGCCCGACGTCGGCAAGTTAGGTCCGCCCGATGTCGTTTTTTGCAAGTGGCCGACCTGTTTGCCGACCATCGGCAGCTGGTCAGCCAACGACGTCGGGCCGATGTCGTGGACTTGGCAGTGCCTACCTCGGGCCGCACGCGTCTTCAGCACTTGCCAACGATGGCAAAGGCACGGCCAACGCTCTTTTGCCGTTATTCACCGCTATATATTCTGAATTTCATTCATGCAGTATATATTATTTCGACCAAAGGAGGGGGGTCAGTTTTTTTTTTTGTTGTTTTTTTTTTTAAATAAGCAATATTCAGTCCACTTAGGCTTTTTCATTATGCAACGCTTGAGGCAACGGAAAAGAAATGAAGACATGATCCCTGAAGGAATGCTTCAGATGTTGAGAACTAATAATAAAGGAAATATTTTTGCTCAAATTCACTTGTTTGCACTTTCAAGGGCAACTAAGCCAGTCGTACTTGAGTGTACACATCGTGGGCCTAACATTGACAAATGCAACTGCTGCTGAGGCTCTATGATGTATATTTGCACCCACCCACGCATGGGCTTCGACCAATAAAGAATCAGACGGATAAAAATATAATTTGAGTGACCTGAATTTATTCTTCAATGGTTTGAGCAAAAATGAATTACTTTTGGTCAAGGTGCCCCACGTGGTGTCGTCAAGGAGACTCTACATTGATGTCGCGTTCCGTTTCTACTGCCTCCTGTCGCCTCCCCTTACAAAAAATCTTAATGAAAAATAATTGAAACGCCATTGCTCAATGTTGACATATACTGAATAGTCGTTGTCGGTCCATTGAATAGTCATTGAGCTTATAGCTGACACGTATAGAATATTGGCCACCTACTCTTACCAAAATTTTATTGACATAAAAGTAGTTGAATGGTTGTCGACTTGTTATTGAAAGTACATTGAGCATTCAGAATTCATTGAGACAGTTCTGTTGAATAATTATTGACCTACAATTGAAGCAGCATTGAAATTCCATGACGTAGTTATTGAAAGTGTATATACTGTACGTTTTAATATGTGAATTTTTGTAGACATACAAGTTCAATATGCCACCTCAATACGAACAATGCCTACTGAGGCACATGCACTGAGGCACAGGCCTCAGTAGGCATGGTCCAAAAGGTGTTTCATATAACTTGAATAAAAGCTGCTGGGTGCACTTCGTGGGTTTTATATGGGCGCACAGCTGTCTGTACATGCGCACTACCGATGTATGCTGGCATAAAGAGCTACAGTAGGCCTTTACAGTTCGCGTGTTTTAGCAAAAACTTCATCGCCAGCTATAATGCTTCAATTCTTCCAAAACGCGTGAAAACTTGGAAACACAGTAAACTTAGCGAAAACTAAAAAATCAGGAAACGGGCACAAAAGCAAATTGAATTACTCATACACAGTCACTCGGAGAAGTCAACTTTTTTTCTTAAGTTCTGTGACCTTTCATTTTCTTTCAAGAGGCCCAATAAAAGAAAAACGCGAATGTGCGACATGTGCCTTTATTAAAGCGAAAAACTGCAAAAACCACATCATCAGAGAAGAAAACCATAACTTAATTGGTGTAGCGTTTGTTGCAACATGTAAAGGGTGAGTCCCACCTGCAAAAAATATTTAAAAAAAAAGAAATTGTGACATGAATTACTACCAAGAGGTCGGTGTGAAAAGGCGAGAACTCCATCACATCATACGGCTGCAGAAGGGCGAACATGCTACAAATGACCAGGCTGAAGCGACGCGCGGGTCTCTCTAGAGGTGCAAGCTTTACAGAGCGAGGATATGTATTAACATGGAAGGGAAACACTAAGCCACAACTTTGAAGGCGCGCGTCGACACACACTAGGCAAAGTAACATCATAGCACATAAAAAAGACGCATAACTCCTCGCCCCGAAACAGGATTCAACACTCGCCCTCACATATTCGAAACTTTACTAGACTAGCGCATCCAGCTATCGGAAATAGCACTGTGCAGAAAGACACAACTGTGCTGCTACAAACATTTCCTCACCCGCAAACTTGTTGGAGACAAAACAAAGAACACGACACCTGTCGTAATAGCGTGTGCCTAATTACGGGGCACAAGCAGTTTTGAAGACGCAAAAAAGTAGTGCATGCGCTCGAATGTAAGCGTTAATGCATACCTTGAAACAAGCTCAAATAAGCGCGTTCGAAAATGAACAGAAATGAAAAGCTACATTTATATTACGACAGTTCAATCATGATGTCACAACACTAACGCAGTCAAGTACATCTGAAACATGTCGCGCATGCAGCCGATGTAGCAACAAAACACTCGTTTTCATTTTTCATGGTTTTCGAATAAAAGGGTGTGCGGGTAAAGAAAATGAACGCACGCAAGCCGAGACGTCCATTTCTCCGTCGGAAAGATTACGGGACTAAGCCTCACAGTCCGCGCAGTCCGTGGCATGCTGAACATGCCACGAAGTAGCTTCTACACAAGCGCGTTACCGTCCATGAATCACGGTATTTACACTGCACGAAATAAAGCGAGAGGAGGCGAGCGCGCCACACGCGACCGCACATCGGAATTCTCTGCGCTGAACTGACACAGACGGCAGGACGGATATCCATCCGCGCTGTCGTTGGCAACGCCGCTGCGAAGCCCGTTAGGTAGTTAGGCTGTTATCGCTGTTATTAGTTCCGTAAAGCTTACTGGTTAAAGACCTTTGAACTCTTCATGATTATGACTGCTGACGCAATCTAACACCTCACTCACAAATTTATCCTCTTCCGCGCTACTTTCTTCGTCGCAATATGACATGGCGCGTATAAGCTAGCAAGTTACAACATGTTGCGATGTTGCCACGGTTTCTGCAAGGAGCGAATGGCGCGGGTAGCGTTCGTTCGCCAACAGCAGGAGTAGTAATAAAACAAAATGTAAAGGGAAGATAGTCGCCGGCACATCACGTTCTTCTGATATCGCGTTGCGGTGAGGTTTGAGATACACGGTCTTATCAGACACCGCGTGCAGGCAGGCGTCGCATTCTGCGCCGAGGCCCCCCGCGATCCGTTGGGAGATAATGTCATGTCATCGTGCTGTGCGCGTCCGCGGCAGTACATGAATGATGCCTACCTTAAAAAACTGCGTATGAACGTTATATTCTCAAACCACTCTTCCTTTGGGGCCACCGTAGTCGAGCAGTGCTTGCAGTTCTCGGCTGTTGCCGAATATCGCGGGTTCAATCCCGGCCGCGGCAGCAGCATTTTAACTTGCGTTCGTTAAAAGAGATCATTATGCAGAAATCCCGGCGTCAACGGCGGCGTCGACTTTAGCTTTGAGCGAAAGAGCAGCGTTGTTGCCCTGAGCGAAAATTCGAGGTAGATGCAAATAAAGAGAAGAGCCGTGGAATTTGGCTTTGTGGCACAGTAATAGCGATTGTGAAAGCGATATGGCGCGTGCGCACCTTTCTTTTTTTTTTTTTTTTTTGCGACAACGTGGTCGCATGCGCGCGTTTTTTCACGCCGTAAAAAATGCGAAGAGCCGAAACTATGGCGGCCACGAAGCGAAAAAACAAAAAAGAAACGACAGTCGGCAAGTGCGCTCGGCTGCTAAGGTTGGCCCGACGTACGCACGGCCACTCTGGCCGGCCAAAAAGCGCGCACTCGGCGCTACACCGGCCTGCTACCTGGTGCCAGCGTCGGCGGCCAAGCTAGTGTAAACTTTTGTGCGCTACAAGTAAACAAAATCGACGAAGAAAATGGTACGGGACAACACAAGCGCGAACTAACAACTGTTTATTTTCACAGAATCATGACAAAATATATACACACAAAGAAGGGGAACACAAAAACAACAAAAAAACACACATGCGCAAGAACTTTATCAAGAGAGGATCTATGCTTAATCCGGTACCCACGTAGGTCTGCTAGCCTCCTTGCCTTGAAGGAATGACACTTCCGCTTGTGTTAGTGATAGTGAAGGAGCGCTAACACAGGTGTCAACGCCGGCGCGGTGCATCGCGAAGGCTTCGATTATCTCCCTTTCCTTTGAGTTATGACATCGCGAGACAATCGTTGTGCAATCAAATTTTGGATGACATTGGCACCTGTTGCAATGAGTTTCTTCGTCGATTTTGTTTACTTGTAGCGCACAAAAGTTTCCACTATGTACAACCAACTGGCCCCTACCCTGGCTCTTCTAGCAGTTAGGCCAAGCTAGTGCCGGTGAAGTGAGCTACGTGTGCCGTTGAGGTAAGCAGCTTAGGAGGCGTGCGTCTAAATGTCGTACAGAGTCCGTACCTAGAGAGAGAATCTCTAGGGATTTTTCGATCTAGGGACTTGCGATGGTGGTGCCGTCGGTGCCGTCACTTCGTAGCGGAGGTTTTTGGAACGCTGCTTCGCCGGCCGGTGTGGCCCGATAATGCCGTTATTTTCTCGAGCTAGCGCCCTGCTGGAGCGATTTTCAGCGTTCGTCTCTTGTCTCTGCTTCGGCGACGATGGACGATGACCGCGAGTCCTGCAGCTTTCGTTTCGGCAGCGTAGTACGCGATCCGGTGTCCCGTAGCGACTTCGTCGTGACTGCCTCAGAGAACATCTATGACTGCCTTTGCTTGATCGGTGTGGCTATAGGGTTACGTCCAGGCGTAACTGTTGCCACCGCTGTCGTTACGTCCAGACGTTACTAGCGCCTTTCCTTACCTGCCGTCACTATAGGCTACTGCTCACTGTAAGGCCAGTTTTACTAGCGCCTTTCCTTACCTGCCGTCACTATAGGCTACTGCTCACTATAAGGCCAGTTTTACTAGTGCCTTTCCTTACCTGCCGTCACTATAGGCCAGGGCTGTACCCAGAAAATTTTTTCGGGAGGGGTTTCTGTGTAGAATAGCTGACTTTGGCAATGGGTGGTCGCTTTGAAGGCGTAAACATTTTAGTATATCCCGGAAAGCTAATTCATCAAACAATTTCGGGGGGGTGTCAGAACCCCCTCAACCCCTCCCTAGTTAAGGCCCTGCTCACTATAAGGAAAATTTGCGCTAAAATAGAAAAGGACAACACAAGGAAGGAACACTTAAACAGATCGAGCGCACACTTAAACAGATGTGCGCTCGATCTGTTTAAGTGTTCCTTCCTTGTGTTGTCCTTTTCTATTTTAGCGCAAATTTTCCTGCATAGAATGAACCAACTAGCCCCTCAAGACGTCCTGATCAACTCACTATAAGGCCAGTCAAATATTTTGCCAGCGTTTGCTCAAGTGGCTTGTGTCATTACAGCGAAAGAGTGGCAGCGACATGGGTTGGGGCGCCCGCCGCTGTCACGAAGGCGATTTCCTTAAAGAAAAAAAAAAATACATTAGCGGCGCCCGTGGAGCATTAATGCTATAGTATTAGAACAGTACTTCAAAAAAGCAAAGAAAAGTTAAAAAAAAAAAGAACTTTGTCGATATTTGAACCACCGACCTCTCTGTTCCGAGCACGGCACGTTAGCCCAGCTGCGCCACTGGAGCTGATCGGTTCGGTAGGTTTAACAGGCGGAATGCCTACGCACACCGGCTGGCGAAGCGGCGTCGTTCCAAAAAGCTCCGCTACGAAGTGACGGCACCACCATCGCAAGTCCCTAGATCGAAAAATCCCTAGAGATTATCTCTCTAGGTACGGACTCTGTACGACATATAGACGCACGCGCTTAGGAGGGCCCGTCTACTGGCCATGCTTTCACGGCCGATTAAGTCGGCACCGCCCCTGCAGCCGAGCAAGGGGCGACATTGGCCAAAAAGCGATGGTCGGCCAAGTTTCTTCGGGTCGGAGCTGGGAATCGCAGCGTCAACGTCGTAGATGACACCGGTGACGACGGCGGAGCCCACTGGGATGTAGGAGCGGACGTTAATTCTATACAGCACTTTGACGTTTCGTAGTGTGTTCAGTGCGGTTGCATGCGAAACATCAATCGCCATGACGTTCTTACGCGGGTTCACTCGGATGTCGATGATTTCATCTGGCACCAGTCCCTCGAGCAGCGCCGAAACATTGCCTGTTGAGGCGCTTCATGTTGCCGTTGGGGTCAACAGGAACGAAAATGATGGTGTTGACCTCGGGCCTTCGCGTCGCTCCTTCATTCGATGTGTTCAAGGATGAAGAGGACCTAGACTTACGCCTCTTCGCCTTTCGGCTCGTTACAAGTTCGAAGTCGTCATCAGATGGCCCCTCGCCTGTCAGTGAGTAGACATCAGTGTCCTCGCTGTCGCAGAAAGGGCCCGTCCGCTCCTGGACACCAAATGTCCGACGACGACGAAGTGTCTGCCTAGCAGTACGCTGTTCGAGTATCTCTTGCCTTTTTTGCGCAATAATATGTGAACCTCTTGAATCCTACCGCTGCGTTCATCGGCGATGAACATGGACCAGTTCGGATATCTGCCAGGTCCTGCGGCGTCCGCGTCCAGGGTCAACGGGAATTTTTAAATGCGAATGCATATCTTAGTCGGGCTATGTCAGGCGCATCCGGCGGCGTCCGCGCGCCGGCAGGTGTTATCTCTCCGCTCTCACTCCCTCTCCCATAGCAACAGCTGCGGGCGCGCGCACTTATCCTCGCCCCTAGCAACCGTAGCATGTGGTGAGAGAGAGTGTAGGAGAGGGTAGGTGCAGTGCTTCGCCTCTCCTTCTCTCACCGTTCGCTCTCTCTCCCCCCCTGCGCCCCACTCTCCCGTCCGCTCGCGCCTCACTCTCGACCGTTCGCTGGCTGGGCGCCTCTCAAGGCGATGGCAGAAGTCGGTGAAGGCGAAATCTCTCGGCGCAAGAAATACATTCGCATATCCTCGCGATTCCCTTGGGGAGGTGGGGGCACCGCGCCAGCGAGTTCTTCGCTGCTCTTTCTACCTTCTGTACACAGCATACGTGCATTTGTGTTGTCGTCTTTCTTGCGCCACGCACGTGGCGATATATTCATTTGTCATCCCTTTCTTTTGCTCTTAAGTGCACGTGAAAAGTCTGGGATGCGTGAGAGAGTACTATGAAAGACACAAACTTACGGGCCAGCCCGACCTCTACGGACTACTAACTGGCACATATACATGTTGTCCTGCGACATCTTTTTCCGGCTTTTAGTTTTCGCACTTTGATGAGTATTAACGTGAAATATATTTTCACTATAGCCAAAGTAAAATGTAGTGCTGAATGACGTCGAGGATTGCCCTCAAGCTGATAGAATAAAAGGAAAGTAAAATGATAAACGACAGGCCAACATAGATGCAGTCAGGATAAAAACAGAAATTTGGGATTTTCCCTGACAAGTCACACGACGCTTTCGAACAAGAAGAAAATATGGACGTGGAATCATGACAAGGCAAGCATTAAGTAAGTTGTACAAACCAAAAAAAAAGATAAATAAACAAACTGGAACGCGTCAATATTACGTACCAACTCAAGTGATCAAGTATATTAGTAGAATGTAGAAAGTAGAACACCACTATGTTAGCTGACGCAGTCCCTGGTTGCTGACCGCACAAACTCATTTTCTCAAGTACTAGCAGAAATGTTGCTCGTGGTTTATTTGCAAATGTCACCGTTCCGAGGCAAATTAGTAGTCGAAACAGTGCTACACTCGAAGAAAAAAAATAATAATAATATCTGGGGTTTAACTTTCCAAAACCACCATATGATTATGAGAGACGCCGTAGTGGGGGGGGCTCCGGAAATTTTGACCACCTGGGGTTCTTTAACGTGCACCTAAATCTAAGTACACGGGCCTCAAGCATTTTCGCCCCCCATCGAAAATGCGGCCTCCGCGGCCGCATTTTCGGCAGTCGAGCACCTTAACCACTAGACCACCAAAGTACATATACTACAAAAAAAAAAAAAAGATTCAACCTGACTCTCTTCGGTAGTGCATTTAACCTCTTTTGGAAGGTAGACTCAGAAAATGTGACCTAACTTTTCTGCAACTGTCCATTGTCCTTCGTTTCGATCGGCTAGCATGTCGAAGACGCCACATATATGCGTCAAATACATCGCGTGGCCGGCGTTTGGCGCCGTTCGCGTACGCTGCCTAGCGGTAGAGTGGTTACCAGTACCACCTCTTACAATGAAGGAAGACAGGACGGGGGAGGGGGGGGGGGGGGCATGCACTAACGTAGGGAGCCGGAGAAATCAGTTTTCTTTATTGCGGTATGTTCCAGACAAATCCGTTGTTTCTTTATTGTTGCGGTCTCTTGAAGTGGTACTTCAACTGGCTACGCGCTGTTCGCAACACTTCATCTTCCTGGAGAATGTACTCGTAAAAGTTGACGCACTTCATGCGGAAGGTTTGCTAAAGTGGCTAAAGCCCCTCGCAGCCACCGCTAGCCACCGCAAGATTGCTTCGTGCGTGCGATTCGTGCTAACTTTGTGTTCCGTAGTGTGACGCGCGTTGTTGGGCTTGCGTTGGAAAAATTTTTAACTGGATGGTCCGGAACAAATCCGGGTCATATAACTAACCGGACAGGCCGGTGCGGGACTCGACATGCTGTATGAAAATTCGGTACAGTACCGTGAAATCCGGGACGGGTGGTAACCCTAACTGTACTAGAACTGTTGAGTGGCGCGAACACGCCTCGCCGCCTGATGCCTTCCGCGTCGACATATATGCTTGCTTCATATATGCCTTTCAGACATACCGCTAATTAATTTTTGTAACCGAAATGACTGCTGGAAGGTACGAATATTATCAAAAAAAATGAAAACGGTCTGATTGCAACAGTGAAAGGTTCACGATCTCGGTGTAATTGAGCCGAACTAATTCCTGGGCTTGTTGGTACATTACTGTCAGTTAACTAAACGCCGGACGACCGTCAGAACAAAGAGGCAGATGAAGCAGAAAGTGCGTGCCTTATTGATTTCATATGTCCTGATCCTTTCTTTTATTGGTGATTCGGCGTCTATGGCTGTGTTCCAATTCTGGACAGCATCGTAGACAGTCTACGTAGGCGTCTACGCAGCAGACGTGAGACAGCTTCGAACCGATTATTGGAACGCGTCACGGGCACGCGCCTTCACAGACGCCCCCTCGCGTCGGCAAATGTAGGCTAAGGAAAGAAAGAAATGCTGGAAATAAAATATGTCGTTTTCTGTGCTAAACTGCCCATTAAAACCATTTAAAGAGCTTTTGAAGTTGAGAAGAGTTCCTTCTGCATTTATTATGGAGATTTTGATGAGACACAAAAAGCAGACGATTCTTGGGCAGTGTGTTGCGGATGAAAGATGGACCCCGTCAGACCGCTGTCAGAAGACGAACAGCTGTTGCTGTGCATAATGATTAACTGGATGTGTTCTTCAAATACAATGCTACTGTACGTTCTCTCCCAGGTGACCCCAAAGGTGAGCATTTCACAGTGATGTACTTTGTGGCTCGTGCCTGGAAGCTTGTTTTACCACTTGCTGGTGCGGTGTCGCGTACAGGACGGTATTTTCAGTTCTCAGCCATGACGACTGCGCTACTGTGAGGGCGCACTGCGATAATTGTCGCCTAACGCGCGTAAAACTTCATGCATGTTGTCGAAAGCAACGCGGAATTCGCTACTTTTTTCATATGGCACGTGCTTAATTGTGCTGCAAGAATGCGAAACCCTTAACAAATCGCCTAATTGCCGCGAAAGCCTGTAATCGCCGGACGGTATAAAGGAAGACGAACGAGAAATTTTATAATTAACGTTTTCTTTTTTTGTGTGTGTTGCGGAGAATGAAAAGCTTAAGAACAATAAGATTTAAAAAACTGCCAGAAATCGCATAAGTTCATTTAACGGACTGAAAGGTAGCCGCCGCGAACAGACACTTCCTCATAGTTGCCCAGGTTCCAGCAGACTTAAGCGAATATAACGGCGAAGTGCCTGGATATAACCATATTTTAAGGGTCGCATGCGTTAATGCGTAGGTAGTTGAAGTAATTTATATAGTGTACTTACCAGAACGAAACTGAATTAAAGTGTACATCAAGGGTAATTACGCTTCTTATTTCAGGTGAGAGGCTCGTACTGCTGCCTCTCCAGAAGCTCGCCGCTGCTGGAATGCCTTCACCGCGGCGAGAGTACAGCATTCAAGCGCCACTTCAGGGTGACAAGGGAGACCTTCTGGAGCCTGATGGCGATCCTGTGGGGAGACAGTCCCGCCACGACTCATGGATGGTGTAGGGAGCTGCGCCTTCTAGTTTTCCTTCTTTGGTTAGGCTGCGGAGCACCTTTTCGAGTCGTGGCAGCCTGCTTTAACATCCCAAGGACAACAACATACCGAATGGTCACGAGTGTTTTGAAAGTTATGATGAAAAAGCTACACAAATTTATATACCTGCCAAATCAAGAAGAATTACCCGAGATCAGTGCAGGGTTTTGCACAATGTCAAAGCGCAACCATTTCGATGGTTTTGTTGGAGCCATAGATGGCACCCACATAAGGATTCAAGCACCAGCCAGTATGCCGGAAGACTATTTCAACAGGAAACATTTTTACTCAATTCAACTGCAGGCAGTCTGTGACCATCGGGGCATATTCGTAGACATTTTTGTTGGATACCCAGGTAGCGTCCACGATACCCGGGTTTTAAAGAATAGTCCACTCTACACCAGAAGCCTTTATCCCCCTCCTGGATACGCCATTTTAGGCGATTCCGGTTATCCGAACATCGTCGCACCAATCGCGATCACAACGCCGTACAAAGACGCAACTCGACCTGTGGAAGTACGCTTTAACACAGCCCACGCAAGAGCGCGTGCAATTGTTGAGCGCGCCTTTGGCCTTATGAAAGGCCGCTGGAGGTCTGTGTTTACAAAGGCACTGGAGGTGTCTGTATGCAAGGCACCTGGATGTCGTTGCTGCATGTGCAGCCATGCACAATGTGTGCATGCGGATGGGTGACGCATCCCCTGAAGAACTTGAAGAAGACACCGACATTGGTGGGGACCATGACACGGAACCTCCATCCCAGGATTCACAAGCAGCACAAAGCAGAGACCGTCTGGCCGCCCGACTTTCCTGCCCTGCGCCGTGCGGCGATCATGACTACCACGCAGTCATCTGAGACCAGTGTTTTTTTTTTTTTAGTTCGTTCATTGTCTGCAAGCAGCTGGAGATCGTTTAAGTATCAAACATGTTAGTTTATTAATAAATATAATCACAAAGCTTTGTGAAAAGTAACAATGTCCTTTGTTACACAATACACATGGTCTAACAATGGTCTAAACCACAAGTTAGGTTGCTAGTTTTCGTCGGCGCGCCTCATGAAAAAATTAAACATCTTTCCCATCAGTTCAGTTTGTTTTTCGACGTTGGTGAGGATGCGCTCCATGACGTCGTTTTTTTTCTGCGACTCCTCGCGTCTCTGCCGCTTTGCCTCCCGGGGTTGCTGGTCATTCTGCACGAAACAAAAGCCACTTTATGCAACACAATGCGCAACCACCACGAAATGCAATTGATTACTGGCCACTGCTTACATTTAAGAGAAGATGAAAAGTCCATAAATAGGGGTCGTGTGCTCGAGGCGACGTCTCGACAAGCGGACCTGCCTTCTTCAAGGCCGCGACTTGAAGGAGACACGTAAGCTTGTCGAAACCTCGGCTCCCGCGACACCTAGTGTTCACGAACCTTTCACCTCATCAAGCTTCTTGAATTTCAGCCTTTTTTCACATTTAAGACGGTTAATGAAAGAGGGTGTCTATACGCACGTTTTGAATTATAACACACATAACTGCACCCGACCTAATACGCATGCAATTCTAATTTCGCAGTTAAACTTTCCTGACACGTCTCATTGGAACTTCATTTCTTTGCCCTGGTACATGCAAAAATTGTCGCTCCACATTATGCTCCATAATGCCGAAAACTATATACGTAGTGAAATGGGTAGTTACTGGACTTTTTATTCGTGATGTCATTATCAATGATGCGCTTTTAATAATTAACGAAAAATATCCCGTAAAGCGGTGCAACGTTCGATTAAGGGGTAAATAAATTTACAACAGTACAGCATTGAAGTGCTCACTACGTCCTCTGTGTTCTCCGCGGTGCTTTCATCGGCAAGCGCTGACGCAATCAGCCGCGGTGGTGTTATCGTCGGCCTTCCCGACATCACTGCGTCCATGAGCTCGAAGAACGGCCACGAAAGTTCATTTTCTTCGTTTCCAGCTCCAGTTGGCGGGTTCTTTAAATCCTGATGAGAGAAAGAAGGCACGAATAAAAAAAATATAGCGGGACAAGTGCAAATATCTAAATAAGCGCTGGTTGCGCTGAAAACAAATCA